>MU859226.1:0-78193 GCA_033297205.1 Pseudoneurospora amorphoporcata | reverse complement strand
TTCTCTAGGTGCCTTCTTATATCTCTGCCATTGACTGGGACCCGAGTGTCCTTAGACTCTTGATGTTGTCCTGGCTCACGACGTGAGCCCTCTTAACTTGTGAGCCCTTTTAGCTTGTAAGCCCTCTTAGCTTCTATCTTACTAGCCTCTATAGTTACATGGCCCCGCCTCTACGTGTCCTGGTGACTTGGTTAGCCCGTGCCATTCGCTTAAGTTCGTAACACCAGGCCTATGCCTGCTGGGGAGTCTCTAAACTACCCAGTCCGGCTTATCTCAGCTCGCTCGGCTCGCCTCGGCCCAGTCTTAGCATTTCTGGCACCTTAGGTGCTGCACCTGTATTTAGCTGTTCTTTTTAAGGCTGTGCCTTTAGCACTCGCCTCTCTCCTTCTCCTTCGTCGAATATTATAGCTTTCATCAAGGCCTACCTATGTATCAACCTTGTAGAACTCTTATACGTTGCTATAATCGTCTAAAAAATTAGTTGAGAAGTTTAAATTTATTTACAGCGATTCCAACGCTACGAAAAGGGTAAGATAAGAGTTTTACTACTTATGTTAAAAGATTAATAAATCTATAGCCTCTTTTTTTGCCCAGTTTAAAGAAGTACTTTTTAAGGTACGAGCTAACTTTTAGCTAAACCCCGCTAAAGTTAATTAATTTACTACTTCCTTTAATATAGATTAGAAGTATCGCTTTGCTAACTAAATTGACGTGTTAGAGTAGTACCTAGTGTTGTTTACGTCATCCCTGTATTCAACACCGACGGGGCGTCCCTGAGCATCGACTACCACCATGCGCTCGAGAAACATTGTAAGGCCATCGTTAAGGTACAAGTGTGAAACTCTTGGACTGTCATGCCTGATGGATTTCTGGGGCAGTGTCACAGATGAAGGGCATTACACCTTTTATACTTGGAACCGTGACACAGCAACCCGGGAGGGATACCTATATGTGCATACATTGAGCGACGCATGGCAGATGGACCCTTTTGACAGACTCGAGTTCCTTCACAAATAAAGTTGCAGTAGTGATGCATCATGTGAGCCATGGCATGCTACAGAAGGCGGAGATGTGGAAGCTTCAAGTGAGCGATGATCCATCCGGTTAACCTGGTTGCAACCTTCTTTTCGAATGCTCTCACACTAAAGCCCCCAACCGCATGTGAGATGTCACCGCTTTCGGAAAGGCTCTTGCATCCTGATTCATGGTCGCCATTCTCATGTTGGCTAAATTTCTCGGCGTGGGGTTTGACCAAGATGTTTCACTTGGCTCCAGAGGCCGCAGAGAAATATTTGGGATGACTTCTTAGTCTGGGCCAACACAACAAACTATTAGACGGCATTTGCTTCCAGAGCAGGAGTCTTGCATACAAGTCGACGAGTAGGTAACACCTATGCACATGACGAGATCAAGGTCAAATGATTCGTCGGGAATCCACGCATTCGATACGTCGCATGGTCAGCGTTGGAATTTGGGTTGAACCAATCAGACATCTGAATGTCTAACTCGGTACCTTATTTCCGATCTCTGGATCTCCAATACTCGAGCCGTTCCAATCATATTACGACCATTACTAGCCATGCAAAACAATCTAGGATTTCACCCTCCCACGGTTGTCAACTTATCCCGCTCAGGACGATTGCCCTCGATGCTCAGATGCAATACCTCACTTGCAAAATCACGATAATGGGTCGTCTTGTCCCGGTCCACCTCCGTACTCCAGTTCTGAAGTGATGGAATGAAGAGTACGTACATAGCATATCGCGGGGTAAAACCTGGGGTTTGGCGGAGACAGTGTCCACCAGGAAGACGGATGGATGTAACGCCCAGAAAGGGACAAAGCCGTTGCATGGCCGGTCCCCGTGGTTTGCACTTCAAAGTTCACCAGAGCTCTTGGCCAGCCCCTTGTCCTCCCGCCGCCCCTTTCTCCGATCAGCACGGAGAACTGCCGAAACGGCTCGTCCCCCAACCCGTCGCTTTTGGTCGATTTGGAGAAAGAGACGAAAGCTTAGAAGCGCACCAATCATATCCCCGGACCGTCTCCGCACCCCGCAATTCTCGTCTTGCGTCCCTGCCCGCTTCCGCTCGGCGGGAGGCAGAGTGGACCTGGACTTGGATGCCCTTGATTGGAGGAACATCCAACTTTCTCCTGTCTCTCAACACTCAACACACGATAGTGACCAGCCGGCCTTGCTTGTCTCACAGTCTCGCCCGACGGTTACCACAGCCTTTTACCGCCGTGCTACCACCCTGCTCCGTTCCCTCGCCCGAACCAACAACATCTTTCTCGGCCCTACCAGCAGCGCCAGAACACAGCATGGACCCCACTTCACGAATATCACGGTAACGTTGGACCGAGGGAAAGAGGTCATCTTCCCCGGTTTCATTGCAGGCCCAGCATCAACCTCCTTCCGGGGATGCCTGCATCCTTCGCACGAGTGATGCAACATGAAGACAATTCCAGGTTGATGGTCCTCCGGCCGTGGGGGGGTGCGCACTTGGGTTCTGTCTCGGGGGAAAACATATGTATAAGGGGGACTCCCACTTCGGTTCTCTCAAAGAACAGAAGGCCAGCGTCTCTGTCTACGTCCTTCAAAGCCCTCGAGATATATCCGTAGTCAGCGCAACTGCTGCGGAAAACCGTCAAGATGGGGCTCGGGCTTAAGCTACCGACAATCTACAATGTCCACCTCGTGGCTATCATTGCCACCTTGGGTGGTGCGCTGTAGGTTCTCTTTCACCCTTTGCAATACTCAACTCGGTAACACAGGCACAAAGACAAGACGATATGCTGACCACTCTTGATACTCCAGTTTCGGCTTCGATATCTCTTCCATGTCCGCCATCGTCGTAACCGAACAATACCTCACCTACTTCAACAACCCCTCTGGTGTCATCCAAGGCGCCATTGGCTCTGCCCTCGCTGCCGGCTCCGTCGTCGGTTCCGCCGTCGCCGGTCCTCTCTCCGACAAGATCGGTCGCCGCGACTCCATCTTCTTCGCCTGCTTCTTCTGGCTCATCGGTACCGCCGTCCAGGTCGCCTGCAAGAACTATGGCCAGCTCATCGCCGGCCGTGTTCTCAACGGCTTTACCGTCGGCATCACCTCCTCCCAGGTACCCGTCTACCTTGCCGAGATCGCCAAGGCAGAGAAGCGTGGTTCCCTGGTCATCATCCAACAGCTCGCCATCGAGTTCGGTATCTTGATCATGTACTTCATCGGCTACGGCTGTGCGTCGATCGAGGGCCCTGCTTCCTTCCGCACTGCGTGGGGCATCCAGTTCATCCCCTGCTTCTTCCTCATGCTCGGTCTTCCCTTCCTGCCCAGGTCGCCCAGATGGCTGGCCAAGGTCGGTAGGGATCAGGAGGCCATTCATGTCCTGGCTAACATCCAGGCTGACGGCAACGTTGACGACCCCAGAGTCATTGCCGAGTGGGAGGAAATTGTCACTGTCATGAACGCTGAGCATGAGGCCGGCCAGGGCTGGAGCAAGTTCGTCAAGAACGGCATGTGGAAGCGCACCATGGCTGGTATGACTGTGCAAGCTTGGCAGGTACGCTATTTCCCACCCCCTTTTTCCCTCTCGAACCATCGTCAACAATTCACTTACTAACATCCTTTCCTAAACAGCAACTCGCCGGCGCCAACGTCATCGTCTACTACCTCACTTACATCGCCCAAATGGCCGGACTCACAGGCGACGTAGCCATGGTCACCTCAGGCATTCAATACGCCGTTTTCATCATCTTCACCGGCGTAATGTGGCTCTTCATCGACAAGACCGGTCGCCGCACCCTTTTGGTGTATGGCGCTCTGGGCATGGGTTTCTGCCACTTCGTCGTCGGCGGCGTCATGGGCGCCCACCACGACAACGTCCCCGAGGGCGTCGGTGGCAACGCCAACATCGTCATTGCGGTCCACAAGGGCGCGCCCGCCAACACGGTCATCCTCTTCTCTTATCTGCTCATCGTCGTCTACGCCCTTACCCTGGCCCCCGTCTGCTGGATCTACGCCGCCGAGGTCTGGTCCCTCGGCACCCGCGCCACGGGTATGTCCATGGCTGCCATGAGCAACTGGGTGTTCAACTTTGCGCTGGGCATGTTCACGCCGCCTGCGTTTGTCAACATTACCTGGAAGCTGTTTATCATCTTCGGCGTGCTCTGCGTCACGGCGGCGACTTGGTTCTGGGTCTTCTATCCCGAGACTTGCGGTAAGACGCTCGAGGAAATTGAGATTCTGTTTGGTGACGAGGGTCCTAAGCCCTGGAAGACGAAGAAGGGCGAGTCGAGACTTGCGGCCGAGATTGAGGCTGTTAAGGCGAGGAAGACGGTGGAGAATGAGATTGAGGTGCATGAGCATAAGAATGATGAGAAGGTTTAAGCCTTACGGGGGAGATGAAAGCTGTGTGGTGTGGTTGGCAGTGATGTTGGGGGAAGGGCCGTGGAAGTGTGTTGTTGGTTGGTTTTTCCGTTATAGTTAGCAAGATACCCGGAGCAGAGACATGATATGATTAATGAGATGAATACCTTATGTTTTTGTCCCCATGGCTTCCCCAATGTCCGGCCACCTGATTGTGTTCATCAGTGACTGTCTCTCTGCTTGTTGGTCACGTACTATATTGCTCCGATCCAGTCCCCCTCCTGTCCCACATGTAGTGTATGTACTACACATCTCCTATCCGGCATCGTCACCACCACCACCACCGCCACCTCAAGCCATCAGCACGAAACCACACTCAACAAGCCACATACCTTCTCACGGCGACACCTCTTAAATATAAGGCGCCAAACTAGGCAAAACCCCCCTATAAGCCGTCCCACTAGGCGGTTCTATCCTACAGATATAATCACCCCACCACGGTCCTCCGCCCCACCACAACCAACCCGTCCATACATCCTCGTTAGCCTTCATATAACTCAACATGCCCGTCAAGGCACTGATACACTGCGCATTACGTCAGATATCGGGAAATGTCCTTGATTGACTCGAGGGGAGAAAACAGCTATGTATAACCTATATTCTTCGTCCCCTCCCCTCTCTAAATCAGCGATTCGTCTAGTGACTGGCAATGGGTTCCTTCCTCAAAAAGAGGGTGAGGTGTACAAACACCTACTGGCAGTCGTGGTCCCAACGGGCATCGAAGTGGAAGGCGTGACCTGGCTTATATACGGAATACTTTAAAAAATAAAAAAATAAAAGCGATAAATGAACAAATCTTCCCAAAAAGAAATAATACTTCGCTGGGAAACCGCTTGGTGAAAACCCAGATCGCTAGATTTCGCTTCCTCCACATGTTCCGCTAGATTTTTCGCTGTAGATAGGTATTCGCTATAAATCTTTTCGCTAGAGCTAAGTATGTTCGCTATGGCAACGCTATGCGTGAGTGAGCCCACTATGGGAGAGTGCCCAGGACTTGCCCAGACAGCTCTCCCATAGCGTTGGGAAAGTTCGAAAAACTTGCCCACAGAGGAGAGTCGAACGGACGACCTCGCAGTTCGTACCCGAAAGTGGAAGGAGGGAGCGACAAGGGAGACCGCTACGCTACTAGACTATTTCTATCAGTTGTTATCAACTTCACAACAGCGCTAAGCTTATTAGAGGCAATTTGAGTTTTTGTACGTTGCAAAATTTCCCAATCTTGGAAAGAGTCCGCGGAGTACCTCCAACATCTCGACCTCGGACAACCATTCCATGACGTTTTTCGCACCTTCTTGAGCGAAGGAAAGACTAGAAAAGGAGAACACATCCATTCCCGCCCACGCTCACTCAGTGCGGCACAATTGTTTTTGCAATACGTGTAGACATGTTATTTTTAGCGGATAACAACCCCGATACCCAAACGCCGACGCTACATGCTGCACCCCAAAGGCAAGAAACCACCAAATCCCAGAAACAAAACAACCAACGACGACATGCTCCAGATGGACCTTCAATTCTCCGACAACAATCACGAAGTATACCCCAAAGGCGTAACTCCCTGCCTAAACGGCCTTTGCGGACTCTCGATCTTCGCCAGATCTGGTTTCCACACCCCCTTCGTCCTCTCACTATGCAACTTCAGTCCCGGGATCCCCTCCGCTAACCGATGAAAGACCTCATGCTCCTCCGGGCTGACACTCTTAAAGAACAGGGGCTCCCACACGATCCCCCTCTCTTTCTCCTCCGCCCTCATCCTCCTCTGCGCCTGCTCGACCCTCGTCTTCTCGTTCAACACCATCTGCATATCCCCCTCCCGCATACCCCTAAACACGCCCTCCCACGCCCTCCTGCTCTCCCACGGGTCCTGCTCAGCGATGGGATCAATCACCATTGGCACCGGCTGATTCTCGGGCGCATCGATATCATACATCTCAACCGTCTCGCCCATGCGCGGGTTGCGCACCTTCCACCCTCCTTCGCTCCAGCAACCCTTAACCTCGTACAGCGTCTGGTTCGACGGATCATCCCTATGGAAGATCCGCGCCTCAAACGAGTTCCGCTTTCCCCGAATCATGCCCTCCCCCGTAAACCTGATCTCAGCTTGATAGCCACTGCTCCCAATAATCGAATACGTGCCCAACACCTCCGGGTACATGGACCCTCTCAAGATGCCGCGCACCTGGGCATCCAGCAGCGGCATCAAGTATTCCTCCTCGAAACGATCAATATGCAGCACGGCATGTCCTACCTGGCGGATATTGACCGTCCCGTTGAAGCTCATTTCCACCCGCGCATACCCCGTCGTCCGGATGCCGTGCCCAGCGTCGCTGACGTGCATGGCCGTGATGGGCGGGTGGTGGCTGACTTGTTCCGAGACCAGCGTGGTGGTGCATTTTTTCTCGGCGTCGGTCCATGAGGCCATAAAGAGCTCGCCGAGGAAGGCGTTGAGCGGCTTCTTGATGCTGCTGTTCTTGGAACCCGGAGAGCCGATGTAGAGCTGGCTGCGCAGCGCTATGAGGAACCAGCGCAGGACGAGGAGAATTCGCTTTTCGGGGTCGGATTCGAGAGAGGGCGCGGCGAAGACGGAGGGGCGTTGGGCCCAGCAGTGGCCTACTTCGACGACGGAGGAGGGGGCGAGGAGGTGTGGGGGGCCGGTGATGTTGGAGAGGTCGCCTTTGACTGTTGCTAGGAACTGGAGTGAAGAGGTGTGTTGGTGATGATGGCTTTGGAGCAAGCGGGGCTAGCAAGCATATGGGTAGAGGGTGGGAAGAATAGGAGGAATGCGTACTTTGGCAAGGTCTCGCACTCGAGACCCGACTGATTTGTGATCCATGGCTGAAGAGGGTTATTGAAGATAGGTAGATTATTGTGACTTCTGATTCCCAACACAAAGGGACTGTCAGGTCCGATGGGGTTGATATCAGATCAAGTGATCGTCCCGCCGCTGACGTTTTGTATTCTTCCACTTGGGCCTGCCAAGATGCGGTGCGCCTGTTAGCCTCGATCTTATTGTGCTTGTTAAATATTAATGTATCGGTTGGTGGAGAACAGTATCAAAAACGCAGAACCCTGGATCGATACCCAAACAAGTTGGAAGCGTGGCTGTGGTACCAATGGGTTGATGTCGTCGTCGTTGTTCGTTGTTAGTTGGGTTGCCAAGATGGCATGTGTACGCAGTAAGTGATGTGCAAGTCGATCTTGGCTAGTTACTTCCGATCTTTGTGTAACTTTGGCGGTGATGCATAAACCGTTGGGAAATCGAAGCGAAGGGGTTGCAGCCGGTAGAGAAACAAGACAACCCAAGAACAACAGATCTAAAGAAAATTAAGCGCCGTGTTTATTGCGGGTAACTAGTATGTCAAAGGAAAACCAAGTCAGGGAAAGCTTCTATGCTGGATTATATCTCTTTTGTTCCACCTTGGCGACTCGTGGGTAAGGGGCATCAGATCGAGGTTTGTTTCACATCTGTCGCGATTTCTGTCGCAGCTCCTTCGCCTTATTCCGTTTCTCCATAAACATAAAGATCGGGGTCCCTGGCCAACCACTTCATTATCAAAACGTCTCGTCCTTTGCTTTGTCATTAAAGCCCGAACTCTCGATCATTGGAAGTTGAGATGACTTGTACTAACACTAACAACAACCTGACTCTGGCATACGTGCACATAACATTACTCGAGCATGACACAACCGTCGACTTGTGGTGCCATGCGTTGTGTAATGGGATTTTGACAGCCAGTGCCAGCTTGGCATCGCACACATCGAACGGGCGTTTCGGAGACTTTCTTCGACTTTCCCACACGGATCGTGGGGACGGATTCCGGGCGCATCAACGTGCGGATGGATTATAAAATGCACTGCATGCGCCACTGACATGACTGGAGTGCCGCGTGCGCGCTCGCGTGGTGAAGCACCTTGGCGAAGAACGAAGAAGGACTTTAGATGCACCCACCGTGTGATTGGAACTTGTTTAAAGTGTCTCTTTCCCCGGCTGATCAAGGTCGGCTGTTTTCAATTACAGTAGAGACCTAGCTGGAGACCCGGCGAACATGTTGACTGCCGGCCCGGGCGAGATCTCCGGCGTCGTCGTCATTGTTCCAGGACCCCTAAGGCTTGGGCCTTTTAGCCCCTGTACACTCTACCCTGGAACGTTCGTTAGCGTGGGACTTTACTATCACCAAAGTTGATGCAGAAAACTGGGGTCAAGCCGATGCGTTTCGAGGGGGGCCGACCAGGGGAAACGAGTTTGGTTTTGTTCTTATGGGTTCGATACGGTACCTACTATAGGTGAGAATGAGGACGAAAAGGTCCAGTCTGGAACACCCGGACACTCCGGGCTTGTGGAAGTTCTATTCAGGAGCCTGCCCTCTCCCATCCGCTTCAGTTCTCTGTTCTCTCTGTCGCAAAAAAGAAGGCCCTTCCTTTTATCTCGTTATTGCTGTGGGTTACCTATTCTGAGCCGATGAAGGTCGGTCCCCTTTCCTTGCCAACCACCTAATAAAAAAGAGAATGTCTTTTCGGACTGTAGCAAATGTCTTTTCGTACTGTTGTTAAATTCTATAACTAGGTATAACTTAGCCAAATGTAAAGGCACGAGAACGATTTTAATATTAGAATTTTTATTATTTTTTTGCGCTTTTTACACACCTAGCGCGGGGACCTTGACGTAGTGTATAGTAAAGAAGTAGGAACAAGATAGAAATTTAGCTAAAAGATTCTTTCTTTTTATTTCTTCGTCCAACGCAAAGCTTAACGGGCAGTAGCTATTACGCCGTAGATACTGTCTTATAGAGTAAAAAATATGAAAAATTCCAATACTATTTTTATTCTTATACGGTTATAAATAGCTAAGTTATACCTAGTTATAGAATTTAGCGACAGTACGAAAAGACATTTGCTACAGTCCGAAAAGACCTTCTCATGAAAAAAGGAAGATGTTGAACATCGGGAATTGAGCCCGACGTGGGGGTCGAACCCACAACCTTGAGATTAAGAGTCTCACGCTCTACCGATTGAGCTAGCCGGGCAGCTACAAGCTGCCATTGGTTGTTGGAGTGCGTCGCCAAAAATTGTTCATAAGAACCCAAATATTCGCACGGTTGTGCTTGGATGTCGTCAAGTCCAGCATCATCCAGTGTGGAATTACGAGCGATCGAGTCTCGAGCCAAATAGCAGTTTTGGAGGGTTTTAACATGGAAGGTAAAAGGTCTTGATTATCATTTCTTAATGCAGATATATGTCCGATGACGTGTGCAATCGGTTCCTTCCTGCGACGACACCTCATCCATCATCTACTACCTTTCCTATGGTAGCAGTACCCCCAAAGCAAACCATAACACCGTGTATCTTAACCTTCGTCTCCCTAGTCCAAGTATTACATATCTACCATATCCATATCAATCCAATCCCATACTATCTCTTCAAAAGACCGTTTCTCTATTCGCAGGCATATGACGAAGAACCTCGTGATCCTCATGGTCGCGGACTGAGCGAGTCCCAATACCAATTCCGCTTTAGGTTTATTTCAGATATTCCCAGCCCTCTTGTACCTCCAAACCACTGGAGGTAATATGACAGACATCGAGGTCATATTGGAACGGTGGTCAGTGTTGGAGTCAACACCGACGATTATCATCACAAATGTGACTGTCGACACCCCCTGAAAGGAATATCGAGGCGATGTGCCGCATGCGCACCTCCGCAACCGTATGCGCTTGTGGAATGACAGTAATGTCCGTGATGGGCACGTCCCTCCTGTATCCATAGGACCCTTGAATCCAGCGTCATGCAGTGGATGATGCCACAATTATTAAATGTTGTTGATAAGTAGCCTTTAACTCGCGAGCTTCGGCCACTGGATCTTGTTGCAGACCTTCTCCTTCTCGGTCCACTCCTTGATCTTTTCCACATCCCAGCCACTGATTGTCTGCTTCTCCCCTTCTTTCTTCGGCACCGGCTTGCCCAGGATGAAGGACTTGTGCATGGCACACTTTCCATTCTCGTACTTGTATTGAACGCAATCATCGGGACCCAAGCTCTTGCAAGCCGCCTCGCAGTCGGATGCTGACCGGTGGGCGACCTTTTCCAGCTCGTTGTACTCTTCCGGCTTCTTCATGCGATGGAGCGTGCCCTCGTCCCATGTCTTTGCGGCGAGGTCGACATAGAACCGGTCGTCGGACTTATTGTCCCAGTCGAGCTGCTCGCGCTTGAGCTTAGGTTCGAGATATTCGTGGTAGATGTCCTTGATGAGAAGGGGTCGCGGGTTTCCGGATGCGAGCTGCTCTCTTCGGAAGCGGCGCTCAAATTCCCAAAACGTGTTGATCTCTTCGCTATTCATGTGATGCATCGTGACGATCGGGTGGCACCAATGCCAGGGACCAAACGGAAGCGTCGCGGGTTTCTCGCCGTTAATGGTTGGCCACTGTGAAACGACACATGGCTTAGTAAAAATGATTTAGTCCGGATTTCGTGCGCACCAGAGGAAACTCACCATTTGTTCGACTGAGACGTCAGCGTTGTCCTTGAGCGCCAAGGCAAAGACGTAGTCTCCGCAGCATTCGCGCTTTGCACGCAAGTCGTACTTTTGTCCCACGCCGGGATTCTCCCCGACAAGCGCCTTCATCGACGCCTTGCTGACGATATAACCCGACCCGCCGTGGCCGAAGCTGAAGTCCTGGATCAAGGTGACACTGCCAAGGTAGTGCTTCTTGTTCGGGTTCAGTTTGCCTAGCCATTGTACCAGGTTGGGCCACAGGACATATGTGTCGGCGTCTACAAAGACGTACCAGTCGTAGTCTGGGCGCAACTTGTACGTCTGCTCTGCCATGTGGACATTCTTATACTTATCGAGGTTCCAGCCTTCGGACGCGGGGTTGCCCTGCTTGTTGCAGCCTTCGACGTCAACGGGGCACGCCTTCTGGCGACGGTACAGATCGAAGTCCGAGTTCCCCTCCATGGCCTCGGCTGACACGTTGGACAAGCTGTCGTACACCTGGTACCCGCCAATCTTCTGCTCCATGTCGCTGAAGATGAGGAAGTCGGGTACACATTTAAGCACCGTCAAAAGCTGGGTAGGCACGCGGTTGAAGGATTCCGACGCGCCCGTCTTCATGATGACCAGAATGTTGTCGGGAATCGGGTAGCCGGCGCAGTCTGGGTTCGTGGAAGGATGCGGTCTCGGGCCAGGACTGTGGTGTCCCGGTGGCGGGGGACGATGGTGAGCATAGCCATCAGACTGGTAGAGAGGGTCGTCAATGGCAGCCCAGCCGCCGAGGCGCCTCGAGGTGGCCAGGAGAAGAAGCAGACTGATTGTCGCACATAGTGCGATGGTGATGGATTTGCGAGTGAACATCCTGGGCAACGGTGGGATGCAGAAGAGGCTGTCTTGGCCAGGACGGGGCGTCTTGATCATTTTAAGGGAAACGGTTCAGGTCGCAGGCGCAGAAAGAGAGCAGACGTCATGCCACTCTCTAGTTCCCCATTGAGCAGATCCACCAGGTTCAACGATCGCCTGCAGAACCAAGAAGAGGTGGGCGGAGGTGTATCTTTAGGTGGTGCTTCCCAGGTTTGGTAGAGGCCAGCAAGAGCCGGGGCTCTTTCAGGTGGGCTCGGCGCAAGGTTTAAGCATCAGCGCCGAACGGAATGCAGGGCGGGGGTTGCAGGGCCCGGTTAAAATAAGGAATGGAGAAGGTGGGAATGTGGCAGGGTAGACGCTAGACAGGGCTGAAAGGGGAATTAGTGAGCGACTAGAGGTAACAAATACGAGCCCGCCATACCGGGACCCGTGCCTAAATGGTTGCAATGGTTGGAGATATCAATGGCTCGAAGAGACCGGCCAAACGGACGGAGAGGCGAGTCATTGTCAATTCACGCATGTTGCTTGTTCGAGGTAGCAACCGACATATGTAAAGGTGGGTGGAGCAGAGGTCCCCAGACGCTGGAGGGGAAGGGGGCGGTGTCGACTTGAAAGGGCTGGAAATCAATGTCTCTCGTCGGAGGTTGAATGGATCGACCACGGAGCACACGGTTGAGTAAATAAAATAAGCTGTCTTCAAGTTGTGTCTCATTGTGTTGGTTCGTGGTGTGGGTGGGTGGCTCTTCCTTGCATGGAGCCTGAACGGGAACACAGCCCGCCCGCCGTTGACAGGCACGGGATGCTATGAGATGGGACGAGTCGTCCGATGTCAGAGCCGACTCGCCGGTACCTCTTAAGTTGGTCTGTGGAGGATGATGCGCCGGCTTGGTAAAATGGACTTGGCTGTGAGATAATTCGGAGACATTGGGCTTCCTACGGTATGGTCACTTTGTTGAAGGGACTGGAATGACAAAGTACAAAAAAGACTGATCACGGTATCGGTGGGCGTGGAAGTGGGCAAAGTTACAAATGTCGCGGTACCTACCGTACGTAGAATCACCAAGGTTGCGATGATCCCCTCCCGATCCACCAAAATTCAGGGCAAAAGGGCAGACTCTCAGGGGAAGCAAGGCAAGATAGGTGAAGATCCCGAGGCCGTCTTAAACAGAGTGTTTAATGCGCCTTGTTTCAGGACGAATTGTGACTGTTGATCGCATTGATGCTGATCAGCTTCGTGTTATTCACTCCAACAAGCTCACATGTTCCAAAACTGATGATGTTCAGGGAGATTCCATCCTTTTTTCGTCCCTTCCTCTTTTTCAGATTGGTGCCTGGAAATCTTCCCGAAACGCCCTAACGGAGGCTCGGCAGGCCCAGGGTCCCCCACCCACCCGCGGGCGCCTGTCTTCTAGCCTGTCTTACTAGTCTAGGCCGCTGGGCCGCTCCTGCCAAACCGCCGCCAAGCTGTCAGGCATCCCACCTGCCGTGAGTTTGTTCCACCTCTATGTTACCACTGGCAGCCACGAATTTTTTCCGTATCGTACTCGAGACAACGAATTCAACTGAAAAGTTTCTCGGAGGAGCAGGAATATTGAAACCCCTTTTACCATGAGACCAACCTGAGGCCTTGATCAGCAGTTTGCGTTATGTAAGGCGGGGTGTCTTCCAGCTTCAATTTCCACACAAAACTTTTGTGAGGGAAGACCCCTGCACTTGGCCAAAACCTGGGAAGGTCTGGACCGCACCCAAAAAGGGGCACATGTAGGCCACCAATGCGCCATCGTTTCTGATACACGTATGTACAGTACCTCGTGTCAACTGTCCAACTGGCAGCGCCTAAGCCGATGGACTGTGCTAATTCATTCCATCCATCACATCCACAGGGCGCTAGTCCTAGTCCAGTCAGAGTTTGATGCTACGTACTATGACAAGAATACGAGCGTTCGGTACATGTCCACTCACATCAGCGAGTTCCAAACCGTCGTCTTGTCATCGTATCTTGTACACGTGTACTATGCTGCTTGACTCCGGCGAAGAGGACCCGGGCGGCCGTCTCAGCAACCCCAAAGACAGTGACGGGCGCTAAGCTGCATCGAGATGAGTATCAATGAGATTGATATTGGAGTGGCTCACGGCAGAGCGGGATTAAAAAGTTTAAACACAGGCAGCCACTTTTCAGGACAGAAACCATTACAGTTGGCGGGAAGAGATTCCGTGCTATTTACACAGTCCATCGACAGTGGGCGGACTAGAACGCCAGGGCCTTGAGCTTCAGGGCAACGCTAGTGACGCCGGGCAACTTGCACACGCTTCCCGAATGCCTCGACGACACTTCTTGGCTTCCCCCGGCGACAATGATGAGGACAGGCATCACGAACCGGATTCCAGACAGGGTTACCTTGCACACACGGGTTTCCAATTGACAAGAAGACTTAAAAAGAAGATTGCCCTTGTAGCGTACCGTCGAAGCAGCATTTGCAGAATAACTGACAGTCTCTGATGTGCCAGGTAACCTCCCACAACAGCGATGGCAACGGCGACGGCCTAAAACGAGAAGAGCATACCTCAACCATATGACCACAAAGATCACCACTCCACGGTTTCTCCTTACAAGCAGTAACAAACACCTATACTTCCCGACAAATCGGACAGGAAATATCATCACAACCAGTCTGGGCCGATAATGACCCCCGTTAGGACGAGGGCAACGATCAAAGCCCACGTCGACTTTCCCTTGCCGGTTCCCGCACTTTCCGCGGTGATCCACTTCGTAGTGTTGGGAGGTTTAACACAAGACAACCAGCCAGCACTATCATGAACCTCACCACTGGCGGAGAAGTGTGTCCACGTTATCACCACCGGCCAAACCACTCGCTCCATAGCCACGAGAGCCGTCGCGTTGTCTTTACCAGTTGGAGCTGAGGCCCCCGCGAAGAAGGAATACCGGCGGTTGGTCTGATCGAAGTTGCTGCTGTTGACCTCTTGAAGAAGTGGCTTTGTTAGCACAAAATCAACATCAAGTCCATGATATCTCCCCAGCGCCATCTAGGTAGGAGGGTATCTTCGAACACAACTCACCATATCCAACCCCAACCGTCCCCCCAAAGTGCTCCAAACAAGCGTCAGGAACAATCAGCCTCCCACACTCCTGTCCCCTGTCGGTGCTGTTCGCAACACTGTTTACCTGTAATTCCTGGATACACTCGCTAGGCAACAAAGCCGCACAGGTGCCATCTAACTCCTTGGTCTGCGCCTCCTCCGTCTTTCCCGCCGCCAACCCACCAGTAAACACTATGGCGCACACCCTCCAGCTCTCCTCGTCTAACCCTTGTAGGGTAGAAGGAGGCACAAGCGACAAAACTGCCGCCTCAGTGACTTTACTCTTCTTGTCTTCTGCCGATACGGACTCGTCGGCGGAGTTGGTCAAGGGCACGTTGGCTGCCACGCTAATCTCTAGCGACCAGCCGGGAATTCCATTACCCGTGGCATCGGAGGGACCGGCGGGGATAGAGGTGTTGTAGCCTGTTGTTGGGAAGGAGGCGTGGGAGATGGGGGAGGCGAGGGCGAGGGCGAAGGAGGATGGTGGAAGGCCGAAGGGGGGGTTGTGCAAGGGGGAGCCGCTGGTTAGGGATTGAGCTGATGTCGCCCAGACATATGACAGGCCCAGGGCTCCGTGGCCGAGGAACTTCGGGGATATTCTATCCATTGTGTGAGGCGTAGTTGATCTTGAGTCGATGCCACAGGGCTTTTGTCGTGATACTGGACGACCCTTGACATCTGCTCTTACAACTGAAATGTGCCATTGCCCGAGAAAGCCTGGCTGGGACGAGGCAGCTGCGGAGGTAGGTAGGTAGGTAGGTACGAGTGAAACGAGAATGCAAGGCACACGCAAGCTTTCCTAAGCCTACCTACCTATCTACCTTAGTGCATCTCCCTTCTCCTCAATCCACGAAGGCCAGAACGACCTGAATGCCATCATATTTAGTGCACATCTCCCTCGGCCTCGAACACCGTTCCCGTCAATAACAGAGCCCTAGGATTGTCTCTACTAGAAGGGAGCACTCGTCAGGGCTTAAGGTAAAGTGTGTTGATTGCCCTCTATTGGTTGAAGATCCGTTGCTCACAGAGGGTCAGTCCGTCAGGGGAAGCCGAGTGAGTGGTTTCCGTGTTCCGTACTTAGTTGTGCTCCGTGTTCCGTGCTCTGTGCCGCAATAGTCGGACCGACACCAACACTAAACGTGTGTCGGGCCAGGTCCGGCTGCCGGCACTCAATCCCGAATCTGGGCTAGGTGCCGGACCGAAGTCAAGTGTGGATCCAAGTCCCGGCCGGGTCGGAGGCTTCTTTTGTTCCTGATTTCCGTTCCTACGCTCCCGTCGGGCTCACTTGGTTGACTCACTGACTCCGACATGTCGGGTCATTCCTTTCTACGCTGAATTTGGAGACGTACATCAATAAAAGCGTGCCCCAGCAAATAGTTCTACTTCGCCTTGGATCATCAGATAGCCTGATAGGTAGGCGAAGAAGAACAATCCGCGATACTAATGAGTTTCAGTTACCTACTCCCGCCTCGATTGCTCATTTTGAGTCCATTGGGGGGGGGGGGGGGGTCTGGGATTCTGGGACTCCGAAGTTCTGTGAGATACAGGTAGGTAACATCACCATGATAGGTTACCATGGCGGGGTATGCTAGATGGCACTCGGCATATATGCCTGCCCACTCTCTGGAATTATTGACGTTTCACTGTAGTTTCCCTCTCCCACTCTTATGCAGCAGTAATTTTTTCCTCGTATATCGTCACTCTCGGTGAGTGCTCAAGCGAAGCTAGAAGGGAAATGTGAGATGACTGGGGGCGCCGAAATAGTGTGATGAATATAAGATTGTGACAGTAACAAGTTAAATATCAATAACTAAACAGCGCCAGTGGTTTAGTGGTAAAATCCATCGTTGCCATCGATGGGCCCCGCGTTCGATTCGCGGCTGGCGCATTTCTTTTGCAATTTTAATCTTTTTTTTTTTTTTTTTTTTTTCTTTCCCCAGTGATTCATTCGCTCGTAGAGTTGGTTGGCTGTGGTTGCGACATGCGATGCCTTCTTATGTTTGACTTCCTTCAATTAGTACTTGGGAAAACCTTTGATCGTTAGTTATTGCTAGGTTGTTTGTTGACCTTTCTGTTTTCTGTCGGGGCTGTTTCGATGTACCGTATACCCGCTTTCACACTGGGCTTGTTGAATGGATGCTCTTCAACATCGGATGATAACTCGACCTTGGTCTATAAGAGATCTTGAACGAACTGTTCGTGCACGACGCAAAGAAGATAGAGCGTCTACGAACTTTATGATATTGTCGGAGATCCGAGTCCATAGAACCAGTATTAAATCCAAATGAAGTATCTCCTTTAGCATACCGCTGCTATCAAGCATAGCAACTGCACAAATAAGATCAAGATGCTTCATTTCAAGACAAAGCGAGAGGACATGAACGTTATTGTTGATCGATTGCTTTCAATTCCAGTGACCGACTTCTAAAAGGCCCATAACCAAGACCATAACTCTACCTATTTTAGTGACCACCGCCTGTACTTATATCCAATTAATTATATAATAGTTTTTCATTCACCATTTTATCTATATTCTAGCCAGACCCGTGAGAGACCGAGATAAGAGACAAGAGAGAGAGAAGATTGAGACGAGATGAGATAAAAGAGTAATGAAAAAAGCACAACAGAAGACAGAACCAACTATTGACATAACAAAACCTTGAAACCCCGTTTAACGTTTTTCCATACACCCTTGTTGTGACCATTGTCTATCTCCACCGCCTCCACCGCCGCCGCCGCCGCCGCCGCCGTCATTGTATTCTTATCACTTTCTTTCAACAGTCCTGTGCGCATTAACATCCACATCCTCGTCCACTGCACAACGTTCACTCCTGCACCGACATGTTACGGGGAGGCCTCGCATTCGCAGCAGCGACGTAGTGGCCCCACGTAATGAGCTCCCTGCTGCAATCATCCTGATCAATCGTGCACTCGATCAGCGTCGGGCCCTCCTTGTGTTCCCTAGCCGTCTTGATGGCATCGACCAGCTCGCCGGCGGTATTGGCCAGGAGGCCCTTGGCATGGCCGTCGGTGCTGTTGAAGGCTTGGACCAGCATGGCGTAGTCCCAGTTCTTGATCTTGTTGTAGGAGCCGTCGTGGATCTCGACCTCGATCGTGTACCCCCTGTTGTTGATCAGCAAGATGGTGATGGGCACCTTGTAGCGCACCATCTGCGACACCTCCTGGGCCGTGACCTGGAAGGACCCGTCGCCGATCATCACGATGGTGTGTCTATCGGGATGGCGCAGCGCGTAGCCGAAGGCCGCCGGGATCGACCACCCGATGTGACCCCACTGCATCTCGATCTCGAACTTGGCGCCCGGAGGCAGCTTCAGCTGGATGCCGTTAAACCACGAGTCGCCCGTGTCGACGAACAGCGAGGTCTTGTCCGTAAGCAACTCCTGCACCTGGCGCGAGATCTCCTTGCGTGTGAGCGCGTCATCGTGCGCGGCCGTGTGCACGTGCGGCGGGTCGGGCTTGAGCCGCTTGTACTCGATCAGGGTGCTCTCGTTGAAGGTGACCTGCGTGGCCAGGTGGCTGAGGAACTCGCACATGCGGACGCGGCTGAAGTGCGCGCCGGGGAACGTGACGTGGTCCATGTCGACGGTCATGAGCGGGATGTCGGGCAGGGCGGTCCATCCGACCGTGCTGTAGTCGTTGAAAACGGTGCCGACGCAGATCATGGCGTCTGCCCAGTGCACCATCGAGTCGGCGGCATCGGTGCTGACTTGCCCCCAGAAGATGCCGACGAACTGCTCGTGGTCTTCAGGGAACATGCCCTTGGCCGCGGGTTGCAGGGCAACGGCACAGCCTATGGCCTCGGCGAACTGGATGAGCTCTTTCTCGGCACCGGCACGGCCGACTTTGGGACCAACCAGGATCACGGGCTTGAGCTTGCCGTCGAGGTACTCGGAGGCGCACGTGGCAGCGGCCTCGAGAGCGTTCTTGTCGCTGGTGACGGGGTCGGTCACGGCGCTGACGGGACCGGGGCGCACGCATGTGGCTCCGGCAAGATTGGTGGGGATTTCGATGTAACATGGCTTCCGGGAGAGGATAGAAGCGCGGAGGGCACGGTCGATGAGGCGGGGTGCATCAATGGCGCGGGGGATAGCCACGGCGCAGCAGGTGATCTTCTTGGCCATCTCATACTGGTAGGTGTAGTCTGGGTGGCCGAGGGTATGATGAAGGATGTGATATTGACCGGGGTCATTGGTGTTGGGCGAGCCACTGATGAGGATCAAGGGGAGGTTCTCGGCGTAGGCACTTCCGGTGCCATTGAAGGCCGAGAGGGCACCAACGCTGTAGGTGACAACGCAGGCAGATACGCCGTTGGCACGGGCGTACCCTTCGGCGGCGAGAGAGCAGTTGAGCTCGTTTGCGCAGCCAACCTCTTTGAGATCTGGGTGAGCTTGTAGCTTGTCGAGGAGGATGAGGTTGTAGTCGCCGGGGACGACGAAGTGATGGCGGATGCCGACTTCAGCAAGACGTTGGGCGAGGTAGTCGCCCACCGTGAACTTTCCTTTTTGTTGTGCTACCATGATTCTCTTGAGGGTGAGATCTGGTGTTGAAAATATGTCAAAGACTTTGAGGGATAGTAGTAGTATTAGTAGTAGTATTAGTAGTAGTATTAGTAGTAGTAGTAGTAGTAGTAGTATCGAAGCTGTACTTCCATGACCATGAAGAAGTCCGGTACCCAGGATAACGAGCTGCTGGAAGCCTTTTATTGTCCCATGGTGGTTTCTGTGGCGCCCACGATGATATGATGATTAGCTACCTCCATTGAGGACATCTCCGTGAGGACCTGACGTCTCCCCGAAGATGTGCTGATGCATGCTGCATGGTGTCGTTCGTTGGCGGTGGGAGCAATGGCCAGACTGTCAGATGGAGTATCGCCAGTTGCTTGGCTGGTGTGTTGTTTACTTTATATGGGGCTTCAATGTATCGTGGCAGGGGCGATCGCCGGGCAACGGCAGGACAACGCGCAACTCGGTCCGCACCAGCTCCGGCAGGTGGCGTGAACACTTCCGTTATGAGGGCGAGAGGGTCAGAGCATGCGGAAAATGGAGGACAATTGGATACGACGTTGCAGCGGCGTTGGTTTGGCCCTCCGATTTTGTCTCGTCGTGGGATGAAGTGTTGAGAAAAGCATATTCGGTCCGCGAGCCTTTGATCATGCCACCGTACCACCGCGGCAATCCAGGGGCACTTACAGCCAACCAGCCCAACCTTAAGCCACATTGGCCTTTCCCATTGGCGGCTACTGTGTAGTGGGGTTGCGACCCTGAAAAGCGGCGGGGACCTTACTGTAACGGCTTGGTGACAGTCTGACAGATAGCCTCAGGCCGGCCGAGACGGAACCATCCGGTCGGGTAGTAATACTTGGAAAGAGGCACGAGATTCAGGTCTGTCAAGCGAATGGAAGTTGGAGCTGACGAAGGCGGCAAATGATGAAATGAGAGATGAGTGGGAAAGGCTTGTTTGGGGTCTTTTGTTGCAGTGTTCTGTTGTTGGAGGTGGTGGGTGTGGTCCGTGCTCAAAGTTCGAACACGCCCTGTTATGGCCATTACCAACATCCGCGTTTCCTGTTTGGTTTCGGTACGTACCGGTGGCCTAAATACCCTAGAAGGGAGTGCCGGTGAATGGGCAAGGCCAGTGAATGGCAGCCAGCCCAGGGCACGGACTTCCATCTCTCCTCTCATCCTCCAACGCGCACATTCATCTCCCAAGGCGACTACCCGCACAAGTTCCGCTCATCTGTCGCTGCCTTGCACTAGTAGGTAAATACACTCTCTCTCCATTTATTTTCCTTTTCGCGCGCTGGCACGGTCCGACTTCCCACTCAACTTGCTAGGTGGCCCGCGATCCAAACCCGACCCCCCTGAGGATGGGACGGAGTATAGCCCACTTCGTCTGCTCTTCCCGCTGAGCACTCCAATTGATAACACAACATCGTTGTCGCGCTCCGCTCTGTCCAGGCCATCGCAGTCCTGGCTGTTTGAATTCGGCCCGCAGCGTGAAGCGGATAAGGTTTCCTGCAGAGCCACTCGATGGCAATTCCTCAGTTTATGGAATACACAGAAGCCCAAGGCCAAGCCCAAATAAGAAGTGTCCGCGTTTCATTTCTGGACCTTACTCGTCGGTTAGGTTGAGTGGGCCACCCTCTGGGGGCCTCGCTTACACAACAAGCCAGCCGACTCTGGGCTCCTCCCAGAGTCGGATTTTTTACCTGTAACGCGCAGGCTCTGTAACGGTCAGATATCTAGATATACTCATAACTCAACCACCACAACCCGTGTAAATATAATAAAATATGCAAAATGAAGCTCTCGATTACCCCCATCCAGCAGTGTATTTACATTAAACTCAAAAGGTCGTGACGTGTTGTTGTTGTGATTTGCAGTGTAGGTGGTCCGTGCTCACAACACAATATCCAGGTCTTCGTCTTCCCCCCCATCTTCGACACCGCCATCAGAATCACTAGAACTATCGTCTAGTACGCTAACCGTTACCCTGGCACGGCTTGCAGGCACCTCGAGCTTCTGGCCTGCTACTGTTATAGTTACCGTGGCCTCCTCCTCCTCCCCCTCGTCTGTATCTACAGCCTTCTCCTTCCCCTTATAAGAGGTAAATAGCCCTTGCTTCTGCTTCTGCTTCTTCTTAGGGGGATAGGGTGTTGATGGGGGAGGAAGCCGTGATGATGACCCAACCAGATGAACGTGCCTGGGCATAGTAGGAAGCTCATCAGGGACAATAGCCTCGTTGCCCAGGATGATCTCTACCGACGACGAGCTTCCCCTACGAATCTTCCTGCTCCTTTTCTTACTATACGTTTTAAAGGGCACGAAATCCTCCTTCATGGTAGGGTAAGTGGCCTTGCCTGTTTCTTCAAACCGCTTATCCTCTTCGTCTTCAATGGAGGCCACAAAGGCATCGAAATCCCATTCTGGCTGTGCTACCTTCCATGCCCTCATCTCTGGTATATAATAAGAGAAATCTTGCCATTGCTTAGCCATATAATCATGACGGGCATCGTCAGTCGTGGCCTCATCCCATCCCTCTTTTATCCTCAAGACTCTATCATACTCTGGGTCATCCATCGTAATATGGATGAGGCCGTTGTCGTCAGGAACGGGGGCATCAGGCTCAGCCTTCTGATTGGCCTTGCCTTTACGTGGCGGCCACTGCTTAATACCAGGGTTCTCTTCGATGGCGACCTTCTTAATGAACGCGAGGCTGGCTTTCTGGGTCTCCTTCAGACCTTCTGCTGTATCAACCTCTCTTCTTGCTGCAACCTTAGCATCAAGCGCTTCCTTAGTATAGGCTCCATCACCAATGGCCACGTGCCTACGAGGGTTCTGTTTCTAAGCCTCTGCTTCCATGCGGCGTTTTAGGCGCTCCTGCCAGTCGTACACGGCCTTCACCTCTTTAAACTATGCCTCGAGACCTTCCAACTGGGTTTCGGCGCTCATCCTCTTTACATCTTTGAAACTGGCCGCTTTGAACTCGAACTCCGGGTGTTTCTTGCGCCACTCGATGGGCCAGTTCTTGTGCAACGAAGTAGAAGGAGGGCAGAGTCGTTGATCACGAAGCTGGTTAGCTAAGGAGACGAGGGTTTCGTTGTTTATGGGGAAGTGGCCACGGTCAGCGATCTGGACCACGATGTTGAGGGCCTTGTCTTCGTCTTCTGTCAGGGCATTGGGGCGATGTGCATCTTTCCCGGTTGGCAATGGCCTCTTATCCCTGATGAGCATCACGTATTTCTTGACGATAGCTTCACTGACGTCAAACCTCTCCCCTGCACTCTTATATGTAATCTTTCCCTTATTTCTGGCCTTGTTGTTGGCCTTCGAGCGTGTGGTGGTGGCCCGGGTAACCGTGGCGGTCTGGCCTGCAAGAAAGTGGCGGGCGGCCTTCTCTGCACGGGATCCAACGTCAGGATCGAACACAGGCATGGTAAAAATATATGCAAAAGATAGAGCTCAACGAGACGAGCAGATTGATGCTATTCACAGTGTGGTGCAATAAAAACTCGTGATGTTGTTGTGGTATCTAGATATCTGACCGTTACAGAGCCTGCGCGTTACAGGTAAAAAATCCGACTCTGGGAGGAGCCCAGAGTCGGCTGGCTTGTTGTGTAAGCGAGGGCCCCAGAGGGTGGCCCACTCAACCTAACCGACGAGTAGGCACAATGTGGTCAAGTTACAACTCACAATTGGTCGAGGAAAAAAAAGCAGCCTCGTCCTCCGCCGAACGTGTCAATTTTACAACCGGGTACAGATTTGGCGACATCTGAAGATGTAAACGGCAATGAAGTCTAGTTCTCCTCGCATGGCTCATCAGCTGAAGACCATGATCACCAACGTGGGAACTACTGAACAGACATTTTGCCGACTCTCCCATTATACCATCAAAGAGTTCCTGCGACCCAAGCGATTCGAGCCGACAGACCAGCTGGTGTGCCTTGACCTGTCCTTCCTTCCCACTGGTGCTTCATCCGCTGACGTTGGCTTTTTCTCGTCCGAAACGCCGTCGCTACCAGCCGAGCCGCGATCTGAACGAACCGTGGAGTCATTCAACGGGCGACCAACAACGTCGTGCGTGGCTTCCCATTCAGCCAACTGAGCAACCGGCACCTTCACAAGCTTGTGACTCTGCGCACCAGCCTCCAGTCGCAGTACCTCCTGCTGAATGCGATAACCACGCAGCTTGGGGATTATGGAGATCCGGAGATAGTAGTAGATAGCGCATGCGATCAAGCTGATTCCCATGTCAGTTAATCCCTCTCGTTCAGACCGAAGCGGCATTTCAAGGAAAAACAGCATTTACATCCCGATGCCCGTGACCACATAGGTCCCGTACCAAAAGCTGACGTCTCCTGCGTACGCTCCTCCCGCGGGCGGATACCACGGCATGCGACCAGGTACAGCTGCACCAAGATGTTGAACACGACCACGAGGTCCCAGTCTTTGAACTCTGGACCGGGAAGATTCAACCGAGAGCGTCGAGACCGGACAACGTACAGGCCGATCCCCATGACCAACTGGAAGAAGGCCGAAGGCAGTACTTGAAGATCGGTGATGAAGTTGAAGGCGTCACCGGCGGGAGGAGCGAGGATCATGAGGATGGTCAGCGCCCACTTGACGAAGTGCGGTCCAAGTGGAGTGCCGAAGGGGCGGGTGGAAGCCTAGAAGCGTGGGAAAGGGAGTACGCCTTGCCTATTATTTGGAAGGCATGTGTCAGCAATCACCAAAGCCACGAGGGACACCAAATCCTTCGGAACTCACCTCTCACACTCCCTGATTAACCTCGACGACCCAATCAACACAGAAACCAGATTCCCAAACGAGCTCAACGCAATCAAAAAGTTCAGTCCCCTCATCGCCCTGCCCGAACCAAACACCCTGGTCAAGAACAAACTTGCAGCAATCTGCTGACTCTTGACCAACTTCTCCTTCGGCACCGCAGCAAAGTACGCCACGTTCGCGAGGATATACAGCACGGCCACTATCAACAACGCGACAAACCCGTTCCTCCGGACCTGCTTCACGGGCCTCTTAACCACGTTGAAGGCGTTCTCGAATCCGGCGTACGAGAAGATGATTTTGTACAGCGCGTTGGTGACGCCGTAGGCGGTTGCTTCGCCGGAGAAGGAGTCGCGAAAGTTGAGACGGGGGTTCGGGATACGGTCGGTGGATACGTGCCCGCCTAGTACCACCAGGCCGGTGATGGAGACGAAGACCAGGGTGAGGACTTTGATTATGCCGATGCCGTTGGAGAGATGGTAGGGAGAGGCGGGTGTGAAAGGAGAACGAGTTAGCAGTGACACCTCCGGGGTCAGTGGCATGGTCGGGGAAGGGGTACGAGACGTACACGAAGCGGCGACGGTGTACCCAGCTACAGTTACGCCTTTAAGTTCCCAAGCGGTTGGAGAGTGGCCGTTCATCCTGAACAAGTACTGCGCAAGAACTGTGGTTTATCGCAGTCAGTCCAACGATATTTCCTACCAGACATGGAACAACTAGAACCGGCACTCACCAATAGCATTACTGCTATTAAACGACAGCGCAACCGACTGAAACGCAAAAGCCGTCGGAAACATCCATCTCGGCCTCGGGTACGCCTGGTCCAGATAGACCACCTCAGACCCGGATCGATTCGGGAAGTACGACGCATACTCGAGATACACCGATAAGTTCGCAATCGACGTCAGGAAGCCGAGGGCCCAGATACCATCCTCCCCCATCCCACGAACATCTCCAATATCAGGGTGTTGCTTCAAGCGCCAATCGTTCTCACTTTACCTTATGGATATCGTTGATTTTGTTTCTTTGGCTTTGACCATTCTGTGATCGAGAGGCTCTTTAGAGGGTGCGAGTCTGGCGAGTCCCAAAAAAGTGGGGGCGTGGCACGGGTAGATTGAGACACTGCGTGCCCATTATCCCAACGAGACAAGGGGGAAAAAAACATGCAAGAAAACTCATGCAAGTGAGTATTACCATCTGAAGCCACTTCCAACAACAATTTGGACAAACTGATGGAGTTGACGAGGATTCAAAAATGGAATAAAAAGAGAGGGAAAAAAAACAAGAACAACTTTCCCCTCGACCGGAATCGAGCCGGTGACCTTTCGGTATACAATCTTCGCAATTACAGCCGAACGTGATAGCCAACTACACCACAAGGGGATTTTCTGTTATTATTGTTGGAGTCTGCGGGCCAGAAGTTGACCATAAAACGCGCAAAGTATATTTCCGTGTGCACGTTTCATATTATTGTGGTTGCGAGGATTTTTTGCACACAGTACGAACCGGAATGTGGCAGTTGGCTTGAGGCTGTTACCAGGTTAAGGGGTAAGTAAACAAATCATTCGTCCTGCTCGGACAAAGTATGACGGCAATTCAGTGAAGACAGAGGGAAAGGTGGCTTAGACTTATACTGCACTTTGGATTTGAATAGTTAGATGTAAGAGCATGAGACACACCCTGAAAAATCCCCCAGTTTATCGCTCTTGGTCCACAATAGTTGAAAACTTTAGGTGTCGTGGCGGAAGCTTCGTCCCGGAAACAACCCTAACAAATGAGGTGGAGCGTTTGCAGAATTGAAGAAAGGGAAAAGGGGGGAGTTCCCGCTGGCCAGGCAAGAACAAAGATCCCCCCCCCCAACTTCCTGAAAAAGAAAAAAAAACTCGAAAGAACATAGCACGGAACATGAAACAAAAGACCAAGAGCTCATCAGCCTCCACATTCCTCAACCCCCTGGGCTGCGCCTGCCCGACCGCCGACCGGCGTCCGCCTGCACCTTCCGCTCCTTCCCTGACAACCACCCGAGCCGTTCGTTCCTTCCCGTTGCCGTTCTTTAGCTCCGGCATCAACCACCTCACCTGCCCCTTCTGCGCTGAACACAGTGCCACACCACCAGCTTCAGAGTTCAGACTCTCACACGCCCCTAGTCCCCCAGCATCCCAGCCTTCCCATCTCCAGCACCTAGACTTGGAGCTACTACTCAAAGCCCTTAAGCCCAATCCCAAGTCCCCTGCAACACTCCCACACTAAGACTCGCGAGCGCGCTAAAAGCCGCCGGGCTGAGATCCAATCCACCATAAGGGCACCCGGCGCACCGATCAACCAACTTGACCGTAACGCTGCGGCCGTTGGCGTTCACTCTGATGTTGCGGCCGCACAGCGAGTTGAGGTTGGGGTTGCCGTTGGGCGTGGACGGGTCGAACTGGTCGTGGTTGAGAGCGACGACCAGCTGCCCGTCGTTGGAAGTGCTGCCGCAGGCGCCGAGGCCGGTATTATACCAGGTTATGCGGGAGGAGAAGGAGCGTGGGTCGAGAGGGTTGGAGGGGGTGATGTCGGGGGAGGCATCGCGCTCGGCGATCAGAGCGACAGCACCGGCAGCAGCGGCCGGAGCGGCGGCGGCGAAGGGGAGGATGAGGAGGGAGAGGGCGTTGACGAGGGCGGCTTGGAAGAGCATTTTGATATCTTTTGAGTGCTTGACTGCTTGAGGTGGACTTGGTGATGGCTTGGTGATGGTCAAAGTCGCTCTTGAATCTAGACTTGAGAGGCTGCAGGCTGGAGTTGGCTCTGGCAGTGCTGGAGTGCCTGTGTCTAGAGACGAAGATGAGAGACCATCTAGGTGAGGTTATCAAGACGTCTTTATACACATATGGATACCACTTGAACTCCAACTCGTCTACATCGTCATCACCTGAGAAAATGCAGTGATGACTTGTCAAAATTTCCAGCCACCAAACAGTCCGCCGACGCGCCGGACGGCACAAGAATGACGGGGAGAAGAAAGAATTTGTTCAACCCTCATCACCAACGAGCCGCTCGAATATCGACTATTGACTGCACGGGCAGAACATTTTACCTGAAGCTTTGCATTGTCTAGGCAATAGCACGGCTGAGAGGACTCTGGGCCTGCCTAGCTTCGTGAGCGCCGTTGAAAAAGTTGGATATTAAAGAGAGGGGGAAAGTGTTCCGCAAGTCAATATCACATTCCTTTCCCCGGATTCTAGAGCGAACCATGCTTGCTCACATGGGTGTTTTGTATGCATCGCCCGAGAATATTGGACCGCGGCACGGGTAGCCAGCCCAGTGCGGGAGGCTAACTAGTTAAGCTTAAGAGATGGCAACCAAAAGCGGAATGTTTGCATCTCGTGCTTTGATCACCAACACTGTGAACGATGTGGGATCTTGAGTAACATTGAGATGAGCGGCAGCAAAGGATGCCTGTTAATTTAAAAGACCGCTCCTTCTTATGGCCAAAATCCAAATGACTAACACTACAAGGCAGAACTGGGAGAACTGCTGCTCACTGATGGGCTAGAGTCAGCATGAGGTGTTCATTGATGAGAGACAATGGGGAAAACTATAAGCCATGTGGCGTGAAGTGTAAATACAGAGGAGCGGGGAAAATTCATCAGCGTCCGGTAATACAGCCCAAGAGCAGGAGCGGGATCTTTTTCAAAGAGACTCTGTGGCTGGGAAAACTGGACAGGACGAGGAGCTTGTGCATGACAAGGCTGGCATCGCCCGCCTTGGTGGATGGAGACGAGGGGTATGTAATAGTGAGAAAAGGGCAACTAATGGCATGGACATGTGGCTCGGACCTGACTCACACATAAAATGACTGATCATGCTCAACGAACTCGGGATATTTATCTTCGGTGACCAAATACGGATCTCTTGATTAGAATTAACTTGCAAATCTCTCCCATGAAACATACCCCCGACTGCAACCTCACAACCATCACTCAGCCGGCCTCAACTCTTCTTTTGTTCAAGGCGCGTAGCCTCATGCCCCAGTTTGCATCGCTTAAGCTTTCTGAGCCCAGCCAAGCGCGCCCCCCTTGGCATTCCAAACCGTGTAGTAAGCCTTAATCAAAGGACTTCCAAACACCCACGCCGGGCGGCCCTCAACAGGCTCATAGAATGGAGGATTCGAGTGGGAAAATGCCGCTTGACAAACCCCCTTCTTTCCAGGATACTCGCCGAGGTTGAATGCACTCTTCGGCATAGTCACTTCAACCACCTCGCCTCCCGTTTCCGTCCCGATAGTGAACGTAATGTCCGTCGCCATTTTGTCCAGCGTAGCACAACTGGCGCCCCACGATCCCCTATCATCGAGAGGGACAATGTCCCTGGAGATGTCTGAATAGAGATCCTCAGCTGTTTGTCGGTCAGGAGCCAACATGTAGGCAGTGCCTGAGTCGACAAGGGCGGCCCCAGGCGTGAGTGACTTGTTGTCATTGGTTGAGTTACGCCAGACTTGCTTGCTATCTCGGGAGCCAATATAGGCAGCTTGTACGTCTACTATGAACGTACCCGAGAGAGTGGTGAGTGTTTCGTCGACGTTGACATTCTTGATGCGGCCGCGATAGCGCGCACAGTCGGTACCCCCGATGGAGGCCTCAGGGCCACGCTGTTGGTGTTTCTTACCACCAGACCCGAGGGCAAGGCCAACGATTCTGTTTGGGAGCTGTCCATCGCTGATAAGATTGGGGAGAAAGGGAAGATAGGTGAAGTTCCCGTTTTCATCCCAAGCCGAGATGTCATTGAAGCCAATGCCGAGGATTCCGTCGGCGAGTTGTGATGATAGGGCTTCACCGTAGCTGTCACAAAGCATGAACTCTTGTTTGGAGACGGCCCTATCCTGTATCGAGACGGTGTCGGTGACGACTTCGCACTCTGCCCGGCCAGTTTGGTTGAGCGGGATAGTGTCTGCACCAGTGCCATACTCGATGGGTTGAAAAAGTCCAGGTTGGGGCGAAAATGATGTGGATTTGGATGGGTCAAAGAGCGTGTGTTTGCCGCAGTCGGTGCAGTTGCCACGAGGAAGGATAAGAGCGGTTGATCCAGTGTCCAAAACTACCTTGCTATTAATGGCAATGTTAGCTTAGTTCACTGGTTCTATAGGGGCCGTGTGATAACTTACAATGTCTGAGGCGGTGTGCCAACCGTGATGGTTGCCAGCCATTGGAGCTCGGTTTTTCCGTTGTTTCTCGAGTAGACCTCCAACGGCACTCTTATGAGACCTTTCTTCCCGGTTTCTTGTCGGCGGCCTGATAAGTGATGTTCTAGACCTCTTTCGAGATGGCCAGTGAATGGCTGGATGGGACGGAAAGCCGTTGCGCTCGTGACCAGCAAACTGGCTAGAAGTGGCGTCAGTGACTTCATGGTGATGGAATGGGAGGATAGTGTTGGAAGAGTGACTGTGAGTGAGATAGAAAGAGAATGACGATGGCCAGGTTGACTTGAAGTATGTTGGGTAGCATGCACCCAGGCGGCGGTGTCGATACGCGCAAGGTTAACTTCCCCACAGTTAGAATAATGGAATGAATGAGATTGACCATGGTACCTTTACTTGAAGGCTCGGTTCTGGGGTTAAGATGACATGGCTTTCAGCTGTCGTTGAAACGTACGACTCCAGAAACAGAGGGCCACGCAAGCTGGAGACCTTGCATGAGGCCCTTTGGTTAAGAGACAAGTGGAAGCGTTGCGGTAGTAGCAGAATAGCCTTTGGACCTTGACATCGGATGCTGTCCGTTGTTGTCAGCATCGAGTGGAGATGTGGGTGGTGAGGTGTATTTCGGCTTGGGCAGCTGCACCTTGGGTGGGATCATCGCTATCGCCAAACCCTAATGATCTCCATGGAAGGATAGTGACATGACTGCTTAAGGCCTCACGCCAAGACATGTTAAAATTATGTACGAATGAGCTTCGAGTTCTGGTACCTATGCTGTTGGTCCCAACTGGTCGTCAGGATAAGCACGGCTAGGCGTCCTGTCGGTTCTAGGGAAAGGGTTGGCTGGGAAGGCTTGTTTGGAAAAATAGCCTGTGCTCTGCTGGTTGATAAGACAGGCTGGTGAGCTGGGTGAGACAGGAAGAACGGACAAGGTCCGCAGTTTTCCTTTGCTGTTTGGTTTGTATCCTCCATTGCACGATGTGAGAACCATGCAGCTAGTAGATCAGCTGCATGATACTGAAGAATGAAACCCGTACTTTCCTTACCTTGGCCCAGCTCAAGGTCTAGGCTTGGAAAGATTGAACACCACAAACAAGATGAAGTCATCTTGGTGGGCGACGATTTCCCATCCGATGAACTTTGAAGCATCTACCCGGACAGTTTGGCCCAGTGCTGCCTTCCATCTTCGCCGCAATGGCGGACCACAGAGGTTCTCGGCCATTCAAACACCACAAACGCTCTTGCCATTTCGACCAAGTCATGGTGATACTGTCACACAACTTCCCCACGGCAATTACAACTCACTGGTCGTACCTGCTTGCTCGGAAAGAAGGTGAGGGACTCGACGCCGAGAATGGCAGGTCCGACCGGTGATAAGTGAGCCATAAAAGCCTGGAAGAGTAAGCTGTCGGCTTGGAAGTTCATAAGCCGGATCCGTGAACTTCCAAGTCTTCCGTTTGTTCGGCCTGAATGAACAAGTCAGCTTTGTGAACACCAGCATCAGGGGAGCTGCGAGCAAGACGAGAGCATGGTCATGAACCTTTACCTTTGCGGGTGTGTCCTGCTTCTGTCCAGCTTTACATCCGCCTTCGTGGGCGAGGACCTGAAGTTGGGCAACCAGAACCCTTCGTTGTAAGTCGCTGCCCTCTGCGCTCGATCTGCAAAGAGACAACCGAGACGGGAATCAACTAACACAGACTCCGGGTAGGCCAACCAGCCTCATTCCTCTTGTCCTTACATCGACCATCACAGTGACTCCAACCGTCTCGACCATCACTGTCACCCCGACTGTCACTCCCACATCTTTGGTCCAAAACATCTTGCCAACCACCATCACCGTCACCGCGGGCGCCAGCAACACCAGCCCCAATATCTCACCGCACCTTTCAGCCGGCACTCAACAGCAGCCACCCCCCGCTTCACCGAGTAGTCCCTCCCAAGGGCCCCCCGGGGCACCCCCGTCTCCCGTCCAAAACGCCGTGCCCATCCCTTACAACTGCGCCAGCCCCGTGCCCGGCCTCTCCCCACAGGACTGCACCTACCTCTCGGCCATCGGCATCGTCTCACAGGGACAAAACGCCCTCTCGGCCGCCTCCGGATCCGCGGGCATCTTCCTCGGCTCCGCGGGACCCAACACTTTCTCCTTCATCAACGGGGCCTCAGTCCCTTTGATCCTGGTAGTCTGGTACAACCCCGTCGATGACGCACAGTCCTCATTCATGGATGCGCGCACACCCAAAATCACATACTCTCTCCCCGCGCAGGGAAGCGCGGTGGTGGTATCGATTGATAATGAAGTTCCCGGCGGCTGGTCGACGCTGTACAACCACACGACGGCGCTGACGGAGTACGGGCAGGTGAACAACACGTTTGGCGAGTTCAACACGGGCACGTTTGCCACGACGGACGTGAGCCGGCTTGTGAATATGCAAGGACATCCGATGACGCTGGTGGTTAGGGGTAGCGGGTGTAGGTCGGATATGCAGACTTGTGTGTACATGTGTGCTGAACCGGGCGCGATGACGTGCGGGAGGGAGAGGAGTTATAGGCTGGATAACTGCCAGGGACAGCCTGGGGCGGTGGTGAGTAACGATGCGGATGGGAATCCGACGGGTGGGTGTCAGGGTTGGAGTAATGGGGGGCATGTGGATGTCATTTTCACTTGATGTGGTGCGCGAGGGCCAAAGGAATAGCCACGAGGTAGAAAATGGGAATAGGGCTGTGAGATGTTAGACGAAACTTGATGTCATGTAAGAAGGTGGGAAAGGTCTCGACGTATGTGATGGCTGACTGGCTGGGTTGGCATGATGTCCCGTATCTAGAAAATGGATGATTTGACGTAGCAGATGGGCATGTTTCAAGTAGACCTGCAGCTGTCAAACGTGCATAGCAGCACAGTCTCGGTCCGGACCCTGCATATGTCTCAAGATCTTCCCGAAGTCCATCCAACCTCCATTACAAGCACCTTGCCCAACCTTAAAGGCTGAACTCCAGCCTATTCCCGGCAAAGTCCCTCGCAAAGAATCTCTTCGGGTACTCGACTCCTTGGGCACCTACAACATGCAACATCCAACCGTTAGCAGACGAAACATTCACCCCTTTCTTTCCTCTCACCACCAAAGTAAGCACCCGCTTAACCCCATGAGAAAAAAGAGAACGAAAAAACGGAAAACTCACCGCTCCCCAAACTCCCCGGCTCATCACAACTCATCGGTGCCCCCTCCCCTCCCCTCTGATAATGCTCCCAAATCCTCTCCTGCAACTCCCTTAGCTTCTCAGCGCTCTCCACCCGAAAACAAGGGTGTCTGCTCGCCTTCCTGGCCTCATCCGTAAAATCGACATCTGGCCGACCGATCGCCACGTGGAGTTGTTGTCCTGACTCAGAGATGTCGAACCAAGCTAGTGTGCCGGCTTGAAGGTGGGGAACGGGACGGGAAGTGAGGCCGAGGGTGGTGCCGTAAAAGAGGTTGGCCAGAGAGAGGGTTGAGGGGGGGACTAGGATGTTTACCTGGGGGGGGGGGGGGGGGGTTTCGTTAATGGGGCCGTTGATGTTTGGGTGCGTGGGTGAATTTGAGTGAGTGGTATATGGATGAGGATGGAGTTGGAATTATCTGTATCAAGGGAGGATGGGGATGGGGATGGGTTGTAGGGACGGGGAGACGAACGTGATGGAGTCCGGAGATCATGATGGCGGATTTCAAGCTGGTATCTTACTATATGGCGGGTATGCTTCCTGAGGTTGATGTACTTTCTCAATATGAATATCAAGTCAAAAACAAAATGGTGATGACGATGGATAAAGGTCTCCGGTTACGGTCTCGACGTTCGACATTCGACGGAGTCACACTGCGGGGTCACTCATCGGGACCCTCCGTGACGCCATTGGAGAGACCTGCGCTGTGGTTTGTTACTGCACTAAGATAATGCACGATGAATGTACTAGTGGTGAGTGTTTTGACGGCATCGCAGGAAGGCAAATTTTGTCCCGGGTGTAAAGCCGACATCAGGATTTGAAGACATGCGAAAGATGTGTTTGTGTAACCGCCTGATGTCCGGAAACAAAGGCTTTGCGGACTGTTCCTGAAATTTCTAGCTACCCTGTTAACAGTTTAGAGGTTATACTATCAGTATTAGTGAGCTATCGCCATTAGTTCTAGTAGGAGAGAAAAGTGCCTCAGATATAGGCAGTATAGCGTAAAACATTAGAAACGAAGACAAACAGAATGGTTGGCCATAGCATAAATCCCTACTGTTTTTCGCTTCGCATTGGCCCACAACGATGGCACATTCATCATCAAACATCCTTGGTCGCACGAAGCCGCATTACCTTGATAACACTTACGCCCTCTACTCGACAATAAGTGCCTTACCCAGGGTCTTCAAGTCCGCGCCCTTGCCACCGTACTCAGCGGGGAGCTTGTCGCCCAAACCGTCGACCTTGGTGTTGACAAACTCGCGTGCAAGATTTGTGCCGCTGGATATGGGATGGAACTTCTTCAACGTCTTTTTGGAGACAAAGACCTTCATGATGCCGAAGAGGAAGCCCATGATGACGGGGATATTGACGAAGAACTTTTCCTTGAGAAGCTCGGGGTAGTTGTCGCCCAACACGATGATAGACTCTTTGCTGGCCGCCTTGGCCACTTCGGTTTGGCGCAGGAAGCTGATGCCCCGGTAGTCATGAACCTGGGTCATCTGATATGGGTCGTAGTCGGCCGTGATGGGCTTGATGGCCCCCCCAATGTTGAGTTCGATGAGACCAAGCTCCATGAGGGCAACGCGCCACTCCAGAAACCTTTTGGACACACCAAGCGTGAGCGACATGACAGAGCGAAAAGCAGACAGCAGGGATGGAGAAATGGTATGGGACGGGACGTACTCTCGAAGGTTTCCAAAGGTTTCGTCGAGAGACTTGACAGTGCCATAGAGGTTCCAAGTGAACACCTCCTTTTGCTCCGGCTCGTCGACAGCAGGCTCGTCGCCGGCTGTGTAGGTGGTGACGTAGCCCAGACCGTCGAACTTGGCTTTGGAAAACATCTTCCTGACCAGCTGCTGAGGCTGTGTCTTTTGGCGCCAGTCGAGCGTCTTGAGCAGCTGAGCCTTGGCCTTTTCGACGTCCCCGTCGTTGGCGTTCAGGAATTTCTGGAAAATGATCTGGGTCGGGATGTGTCTCTCGGGGTCGGAGAGGGGGACGCCCCAAATCTCGAAATGGGCATGGCCCTCGGCGGCCTTCCACAGCTGGGCGAGGGGAGGAAGCTGACTGGCTGTTCCCGACTCTGGTTTCTTATCATGGGCGGGAGAGTCGGTGTCTTGGGCGGGTGCTGATTGGGGCTCGGTGGTTTCGCCTGCAGTTGTGGCGGGAAGAGGGGCCTCAATAGGAGCAGCCGCCTGGAGCTCAGTGGGCTTGGCTACTTTCGGTTCCTCTTGGGTGGGTTTGGCGACATCGGGTTCGGATTCCGTGACAGTCGGTGTCTCATTGTTGGCGGCGACAGTATTAGCGGTAGCCGGAGCGGCTCCAGGCTCGGCATCGTCCGAGGGTTGGGTGCTCATTGTTGTGCCTGCGGATGGGATCGAGACTGATGACGTCGCGCTATCTACCTTATCGTCTAATGACGAGGGGAGCTGGCCAGAACCTCTTTTGTTGTTGACAGGTGTGGGGAGGCGAATGGAGACTCGAGGGCAAAACAGCACCGTCGCGTAATTCAGGTTTGCGTGCTTCTGTTTGATCGATGGATGTTTGAAGGGGAAAGATTGCAAGAACGTGGAACGAAACGGTGAAAACGTGGTCCAGGTTGGGGGGAGATCAGGAACTGCCGGGGCCGTGTGTGTGGGGGATCGGCAACCACGGGCCTCAGGTCGGGTCAGGGCGGGCAGTCACTGGCCCGCAGTGACCGCAGTGCTCCCGCAGCGCTTAACAAACTGCCCGTGGGATGTGACGGGCGTAGCCGTTCAGGTTGTTATTTTTAGGGCAGCGCCACACTATCGTTCAGTGGGCTCGGTGGTAAGTGGCTGGTGAATCGTGGCCCGTCCCTTCCCATTTGGTAGTACCTAGGTTATTTGTACAGCGAGACTCCCCGCCACCTACTTGTATTGTAGGTAGAGGTACTCGTCTGGGCTAGAAACCCCCTCTGCGACCCCAAGTTTCACTCGGCTTCATCTCTCCTGCCGCATGTCCAACTTCCTCTTCACTTCCCCTTCACTTCTCGTCTTTTTGTCAAAGATGTGACCACCGCTTTTCTTCGTTCTTCGGCCAATCACATACTTGACTGAATTCGGAAGCAGTTTCACCATGACTGAGTCCATCTCATGTTATTTCCACAGGAACATCCAGATGACTTCCTGATACCGCATCTTCTCACTCAAACCGGATTTATCCCCCACACTGTTTTGGCCAATTACATTTGCAGGGGGACCTTCACGCCACGCCTCAACGGGGCATGTAGGCCTCAGCAAGAGACATAATTGGTCGCGACCGGGGGAGATAAATCCGGTATGAGTGAGAAAATACGGTATACCTACCTCGATATCCGCCTTGGCTGTTATGGCTTACTCGATCACAGGTGCTGCAAGTACGTCATCACACCTCCCATTTTCTGCGAGAATGACATGACAGAGTCCGTAGGGCTAACGAACTACCTATCCAGTCATCTGAGCTTGGATGAGATCTGCCGGCAGTGAGGTTCTCACGTCTTGCCCGACTTATGTGCTTCGATCTCCGACGTCCTGTCCTGCGGCTGAAGCACATCCCGATGGCATCTCACGGGCCGGCCGCGTGTCTGTGTCCGCCGAACCCCTGAGCTGTCGATACGTGCTCCTCCAAGGCTTTCTGAGCGCAGAAATCGTTCGAGACTCCTACGCTAAGCCGCGTTTCGGGCGTCTCCGATTCAACGACTTGAGCTGGTAACTGACAAGTCGACATGAATGGTGCCGGGTAGGTGCCATAGAAACTCACAAAGATCGCCGTTGTCGTTTCCAACTCCGTCCCTCGAGTTTCACTCGCCTCTGGTGTGTACACGACTTAACCAGCTTCGCCCCTGGGTCATGATACAGCCTCCTTTCCCTGTCCCCACGGTCTCAGTCTCAAGGTCGACCTCATTCCGTCGCCTACTGGAGTCATTCTCACGAAAGCTGCATGTCAAGAGTCACACACATTGCCTCCCGATGGGTTATCTCCTCGGAGCAGCTGAATTGACCCTTTACTCGGACCAATGGCTCCAAGAAGCGCAACTCCAGCACACAGTGATCAGCCATTCGACAAATCCGGCGGCTCTCTGACGACTCGAACTAACGCACAAGTCGGCAGACTCAGGTCCAAATGCCTCCAGGTACATGTATCATTGCCCTGCGTGCACTTGGTTGCCTTCAAATGGAACACTTCGGTACCCATCAGTCGAGCTCTTCATCATGGAACACTAGGTACGCCATGCCTATTATCAAAATGGGGTGCTCTGTTAGTGCTAGTCTCTGCACACATCCTTTGCAACATCACTTGAATGCTCGGGTCCTCAACAGATTGGTCCGAGTTAGTGATTTGACGATATGGGCTTTTTCTCACAGGGCTATTGGTACGCAGTTCATCATCTGTCCGCGCCATGATCGAATCACCGTTCTCGCAGTCTTCCGGCCGTCCTTGACCATCTCGTCTTATTATGAGTACATCATGCGCAGATCACGCTCTGATGAGGTTCGACTGCAGGAAACAATCGCCTCCTGAGCTTTGCGGAAGAGGTCTTTGAGTTGTAGGGGTCGGTTATAAACAATCCATGGGGGTTGGGCTCACTTACCCCTATGCCTCGTCGTTGTTGGTATCCATGTTACCCGCCGGGTTTGTTTTATGCCTGGGAATTGCTCTTTGAACGTTTTCCCTACCCCAAGGCTGTTCACCTTGAACCGACGCATCCGCCAGCAAAGCCATCATCCGCATCCATTTCGGGATGAAGTCAGCGCTTGGTTGCGTACTCAGTGCCCTTGTGGCGTCTGTGTATGCCTCCTCTCTCCATGCTGTACGACACTCCCCTCCCCATGCTCTACGGCAAATACCACCACAACTCGACTATAACCTCCTTCCTCGGGCGGTATGTGACAACACAAACAAATCACGACACTGCTGGGGAAACTACTCCATCGATACAAACTATTACGATGAAACGCCAGACACAGGAGTCACTCGCGAGTACTGGCTATCGGTAGAAGAAGGATCTTGTGCGCCAGACGGCTACGCTCGCCAATGTCAAACAGTCAACGGGACGGTTCCGGGTCCTACGATAATCGCCGACTGGGGTGACAGTCTTGTCATTCATGTTACCAACAACCTGAAGTCTAACGGCACCGCCATCCACTGGCATGGTCTTCGCCAGTCTGGTAGCAATATCTACGACGGAGTTCCAGGCATTACTCAATGCGCCATTGCGATCGGACAGTCCATGACTTACAGGTTCAAGGTCACACAATATGGGTCAAGCTGGTACCACAGTCACTTCAGTCTACAGTACGCGAACGGTGCTTTTGGTGGCATCGTTTTTAACGGACCCGCAACATCCAACTATGACGAGGACCTAGGTCATCTCTTTCTGTCAGATTGGTCTCACGTTGACATCTTCACTCGGTGGTTTGCCGCCCGGAATGGTCAGCCTCCTGCCTTGGAAAGTGGTCTCATCAATGGGACGAACAAATACGACTGCAGCAACTCAACAACTGACCCTAATTGTACCGGACGAGGAGTCAAGTTGACAACTGTGGTTGAGAAGGGCAAGAAGTACCGCCTTCGCTTGGTCAACGCGGCTGTCGATGGTGTGTTTCAGTTCAGCATTGACAAGCACAAGTTGAAGGTCATTGCTGCTGATCTCGTTCCCATAAAGCCCTACAGTACCTCGAGTTTGAAAATCACCGAGGGCCAGCGGTACGATATCATCTTTCACGCCAACCAGGCGGTCGACAATTACTGGATACGTGCCGGGTGGTTGAACGCCTGCCAGCCAAATGAACATCCGGACAGCATCACCTCTGTTCTTCGGTACAATGCCAGCAGCACCTTAGATCCGACTACGACCAGTGATGTCACCGTTAGCAGCGACTGCCTCGATGAACCTCTAGCGTCACTTGTCCCCCATGTCAAGATCGATGTCACCAACATCCAAAAGAGCTTTGACACATACTTGAATATCTCGAAGCAAGTTGACTACATTCACTGGACCATCAACACTAGCAGTCTGGTCATCGACTGGGCCAACCCAACCCTGAAACAAGTGTTCAACGGCGAGAGCCTGTTTCCAACTGAATACAATGTTCTCGCTGTCAATGTAAGCCACATCCTCTTTTCTCCCTCTCCTTCCCGTGGGGCATACCCCTAACTAACCTCTCCTGTCCACAGAAAACGACCACAGACAACGAGTGGATCGTCCTCGTTATCCAAGACCAATCCAACCTCAATCTCGAACATCCCATCCACCTGCACGGCCACGACTTCTGGATCCTCGACCAATCCACCGGCACCTTCGACGCTGCCACCTCTCCGAAAAACTTCAAGACCAAGAACCCGGCACGCCGCGACGTCGCCGCCCTTCCCGGCAACGGTTATCTCGCCATAGCGTTCATGCCCGACAACCCTGGAGCGTGGCTTTGTCACTGTCACATCGCTTGGCACGCCAGCGAAGGACTGAGTCTAGAGTTCCTGGAGCGCAGGGCAGATATCAAGGCCGACGTGAGCGATTCGGATCTCACGCAGTTCAATGATATTTGTCAGACTTGGTCGGATAGCGTGGGGACGCAGGCTTTTCCTCAGGAGGATTCGGGTATTTGAGGTGGAGGTTTAAACCGGTGCAGGTTGTGACACCTGGCGGGGCCAGCCAATGCTGAGTTGAACCTCAACTTCTCGCTTCAAGGGGTTTTGGGTATTGGTTTGATGCTGCAATGGAGCAGAAGGGGGACGTGACTGCAGCGTACATTATTCTGCCTGTCTCATCTGCAAAAAGGCAGGATAGCGCGCAGTACAGTACAAAGGGTCAAGATGATGACAGGTGTGGGTTTTTGGAGAGGTTTTGATAGTCTAACCCGGCTGGGTGTGATCCTAAGACAGGAATGAAGGGTGATGGCTCGGCTTGTAAGACGAAGGGATTGGACATAAAGAAAACACAAAATCGCTGACCGAGCGAAGTTTCACGACACTTTCCAGTGTCGAGGAATCAAGGGGCAAGGAATTTGGACATAGAAAGGAAAAAGAAACCCCCGGGGGGTTGGGGTTGGGGGTGCATCATTCTCGGCGTTTTGTGTGCTGCTTTTGAGTTGCATATCATGGTAATGGTTATGGTTATGGGACCGGGTCATGAATTGTCTGGTATCGGTCTAGTCAGGTTGAGTTCGGAGCCGGGTTCCGGTCGGGCCCCAGCCGGGGACACAAAAAGGGAAGGATCGTACAGGAAAAAAAGAACATTATTACACTTCCCTCAAACTTTCCTTCTTCCTCTTTTCTCTCGATTCTCTAATGCAAGTTCGGTATATCCCCCTGTTAATGGGTACTGGTACATGATAGTTTCATGTACTACTACTGTACCCACGCAAAGCGACGCGAGAATGCAAAAGAACAAACAGATATTCTGAAAGGTGGATGAACGGGTTATGTATAGACTTCTGGGCGCGCACACACAGACAGACACACACGCACGCACGCACATTCCCATCGCAGGCGGCCCGGTACCTATGTAAACAAACTGGAGTCAGACAAACACAAACACCCCTAAAACGATCATCGTGAGTAAGCAGGTGTGTGCAGCAAGTATTTCATTAGGTAGGTAGGTAGGTAGGTAGGCAGGTTTGAATCTTTCAGGAGGTTTTTTGATCATCGATGGGGCAGGTACTTGCCGCGTTGCGACGGAAGATTTCTGGACTGGCTGGGGCATGGGGACGGCGGCTCGAAGGAAGGCGTTCACATAATTGCAGTAGCCCCATGGTACAGTATCCGCAAACATGCCCTCCTCTCCGGATTCAGACAGCAGTCAGCAATCACTTCAACACAACAGAAGGTAGGTACATACATGTATGAAGGAGGCTCGGGAACTTAACCCACAAGCCAAAATGGTCGAACAATAACTAACTATCCATGTGGAGGAGCTTAACATTGGCCTTCCTTGAAGCTTCTGTTCCTGTTCCTGTTCCTGCTATTGTCTTGATAGAACCAGAGACCAGGGACTGAACCTCCGGGGTACTCGTCATTTCATTTCAGGTCAGGTCAGCCAGTTCTCGAACCGCCTCTTCTCTCTGGTCTTGCGCATTGGGTCTAAAATAGTGCACTGGCTATAAGTGGCGAGAGTGGTACACACCTACCTCTAGGCAACAGTTTGTTGTCTTTCCGTTCGGCTCACAGAGAGCCTGGGCTGGTGTGCCTTTTACGGGTAAACAAACAAGGGTTGTGGAATTAGGGGGTCGTGGGCCTACCGTACGTAGTCTCTTGTCACAGACGCCCTCATCACGAGTTCTACTCCCGCCCCACATATAAGAAAAGGGAAAGGGGGGCGCTGATTGGTCATGATGGGGCGCTAAGTGGGGCCGGTTTTTGGAAGTCTAGCAGGTCTGAATCTGAGACTAAACCAACCGTCGTGTTGCGAAATATCTGTGTCCCGTACATGCCGATCGCTCGCCTAGGAATTTGTTAGAGTCTGCTGATGTCGATCCACTCAAGTACGGCGTTTTTTATCTCGTCCTATCGCGACCAATTATATCGCTTGCTGAGCCCTGCATGCCGTTGCGTGAAGGTCCCTCTGCAAATGTAATTGGCCAGAACAGTGTGGGAGATAACCCACTTGCGTTGACACATCTCGAGGGCACATAACCCATGCCAAGAGGTGTGAATAGCTTCAGCACCTTCCGTCTTCCGGACTTTTTGTCTCTTCATTTTTTATTTTTATTTTTTTCCTTGTTCTCGTGAACGTTTTGCGTCTCTTGCGTTTCTTGAGTTTTTCCATTATTTGATCTTTTTTTTTTTTTTTTTGGTTTTCTCTTTCCTGCCTTTGATTTTCATCTCCAACTTGCCTTTTCCTGGTTGACCCCTCGTGTTCCCGTTTGTGTAATCTTTCTCTTTTGGCCCTTTTACATCTTTCCCTTCTTATCTTTTTCCCGTTCTACCCCGCTTTGAGCTCTTATTTTGCCCCCCTTCATCTCCTCTTTTTCCCATCCTGTTTCTCTCTGTTTTTCTGCCCGTCATCAGTCAGTTATCTTCTCTTCTCTTTCCTCTTTGGTCATTGGTATGCTTCTGTCACTTTGCTATCAGCAGCTTTCAAGGATCTACCTGACAACATTCGTCTCCTTTCGGCTTTCTCGCCTCTCTCATCCCCGTTATCCCGGCATGTCTGGTCTTCTTTCTCAACGGTCTAACCGCTGTTTATCTTCCATTGTCTTCAATGCAGTTAGTCGCTTCATCTTTCAGCTGCCTCCCGTATGCTGCAGTTCGTAGGTTGTGTGTGTGGATATAGGTGCGTTGTCTATACAGGAGGTGCATCGGCGATCTCGTCGGAAGTGTCATCGGTTTGGACCATAGTTGTGTGCCAGGTGCCCTGTACCTAGACTATTGCACGCATTACTTTCGAAGCCCGAAGCAGGTGATCCAGCAATCTAGGCAGCAAGTCTTTCCGACTTCTGTCTTCCTTAGATTGGAAAACAAAAGAGCTCTGCCAATATGGTCGTGGAGGTCTCGATTACGATAGGCTTGGCTCAGGAAGTTCTCGGCACGGCACTATCATGGGGTGTTAGGCCACAGCCCAATATTGTTATTAGCAAGATATGTAGGCGATCAGATACTGTAGGTGACAGGTCAGCACGAGCCATCATTTCAGAGTCACTTTAAGCCGTCCCTTCCAGGACTGGGGTCCCCAATTCAACAGAGATGGAGAGACGGTAGCGTCGGAGTGACCGGCCACGGCAGCGGGAAGTGGAAGAAGAGGGTTAAGTTATAACACTCAACCACTGCTTCGGCTAGGCTGGGCGTCGTCATGTTCCCTCGGGGCTTGGCTCTCCCCGCACAACAATCCAGACCCGGACACTTCTGTCCATTATCGAACCCCGGCCCTCGCATACATGTCTGCCCTGTCTCTACAAGAGTCTCGTAACCTTGGATCCGACAACGGTAGTAAGACCATCACCAACCACGGCTCTGCCATAGCCTTTTATTTCTTCGCTGCCTTGGGAGACAACCGAGTGTGCAAAGAGCCCTCTTTGACCGCTTCCTCATCCACTCTTCCAGCTGAACTGACGCATATGTTCGGAAATACGAATGTGAGGAAGCGGAGGCCTCTTTCACTTCGTTCACCGTTCTGTTTCTCCTCTGTTTCAACTCAACTAGACTCCAGGTCCAGGTCCTCCTCCGATTACCTTACCGACTACCGACTCGCTGCCGGCCAAGCGAGAAGTACGAGACACTTGCTCGCCTTACCAGGTTACTTACCCCCGCCGGACCGTTTGCGAGACGGAAGAGGTTCCCACAACGCGACAAAACCAGAACAGAACAATGAAAGACAGATGACAACGAACGGCGAAAAGGGGGGATCGAGCTACTAGGCTACCGACCCAAGTACATATAGGCAATGTCAAGATGGTGAGAGGAGAGCAAGAAGATGTTACTAGCAATAGTAACTGGCAACGGCAACAATACGATACAGGTCCTGTTGTTGCTGGGGCTGATTTGGCTCAGGCTCTGCCTCAATCGTCGGTGCCTCTCCTGCAAGGCACAGTCACACACAATTCCCATCTCCATGAAGATGAGGGTGCGGGAGTGGGAGTAGGAATGATGCATGTCGATATCGAACAGGAAGCAGCCATTGCCAATGTCATGTCCACGGGCAACCATCATGGTGCCAATGGCATTGGCGCCGCTGCCGCTGCCGCTCCTGTGGCTGGCTTCGCGACTACACCAGCCACTCTGACGAAGACAACAACAACACCTACCACTACTACTACTACAACACCGCATTGTTTGAACACTGAATACGGCGGGTGCTTTGGCAGTCCTCGTGGGTGCTCTCTCTGTTCTGGAGCTAGCACAGTGACAATGTACAGCCCATACGGCAGCGGCTGGGACCCATACGTGCCAGTACTAACTCCCTCTGCTGCCAAAAATTTTGTTGGCTGGAGCGGAGTGGATGGGAATGACTTCCCAGTAGCAGCTGATCAACTAGTAATGCACAATGAAACAAGCCATCGTCACCCTCGAGATAGAGGTGATGTTTTCGGCGCCGGCGAGATTAATAACAAGAATCAACTCCTCCACTCGATGTTTTCCACCGTAGGATGTGGATTCCCACATTCACACCAACATTCTCAGCATGAAGTCCACCAGGCCCAGCCGCAGCCGCAGCAGTTTTGGCCAAGCCCGACGCACTCCTCCAACGCCGATGTCATGCCCATGCGCATGCGAGAGTCAGTGCCAGTACCAGTTATGTCACTCGGTACCGGAACTACTTCTCCAGTGGTAGTTGGAGGCCCAGGATATCCCAGCTCACAGCATGAGGGGTTGTTGTCCTTTCAACAGCAGCAGCAGCAGCACTATGGCAACAGCAGTAATTCAGGCCAGCCACAGTCATTGCAGCATCAGCCCTATGATGGAATGGCACACCATCACGGCCACCACCCGAACCCAATGATAGCGAGTCCCAACTTGGAGTTGGGATACCACCACGGGCACAACCACCCTATGACGCCGACCGAGATGAGCTTCATTATGAATATGAATTTGGATATGGGAAGGGAAAGGGAGGATGGCAGCAGTAGCAGCCAGCAGCAGCACTACCACCGCAACTTTAACAACAGCAGTAACGTCAACAACCCAATGGCAGGAAGAATGATGCTCGACAATCAACATGACCATGGACAAAGGCCACCCAGCTATGTCCTGTCCATGCCCATTTCCATGTCATCAGGCGCTTCCAGCAACATCGGCATCAGCATCGACAGCCAGAGTTGTCAGTCACCGGCGGCATCCCGACCCGTGGCGGCGTCACCTTCCGTTAACATCAACATTGTGGTGAGTGGGGTGTTGTAAAACATTTTCTCTTGGTCTTGTTTATGGCAGCGTTTTGCTCCAGTGCCACTTGCACTTTGAAGCCTGACGAAGACGAGTCACTAACTCTTTGGCGTCTTTCACTTTGCTTCAGAGTCAGACTTCGATGCCGATGCCGATATGTCGACATGATGCTGTGCTGAGTTCGAATGTGAATGAGTGGGAACACCGTAATGAAACGACACTGGCACTTGCCTTGCGAACGGACGGTAAACAACAGAAGAAGAACAAGAATACCCGACAACAAGCAGAAAGAGGGTGGGCGAAGAGGCCGGATGATGAAAATTATGATCATGAACCACAAGCAAGTAATGATGGGAGGAAGAAAGGAAAAGGTCGCGCCTCCGGAGCGGGACTCGGTATTGATGGCAGTCCTATGGAGGTGGACGGGAGGGATATGGACGGGGGGCCGGAGGACCGCGGAGACGAAGAGAAAGGGGAAGAAGATGGGAAAGGCGAAAAAGAGGATCAAGACGAAAAAGACCGGAAGAGACAAAGTGAAAACGGACTCACCCGAGGTGACCGATATCACGGCACCATGGTCGATGGGACCGGTATCGGTTTCAGCGGCGGCAGCGGTCCTCGCACAACACTCGCATCCTCCATACGACCATACCTCACATCAGCAATATCACCGCCAGGTCCCGGTCCCGGTCCCGGTCCAGGTCCAGGACCACCACGATACTTACTTCGACCTCAACCCCAACCTCACCAACACATCCACACTCCTCCGGGCCCTTTGATGTCCCCTTCACGAACTTCTTCCCCTAATGTCCCAACCCGCGACCAACGAAACCGCACAGCCGCCACCCGGTACCGAACGAAATCCAAAGCGGCCGTCGCCTCACTGAAATCACAGGAGCGTGAACTCAGCTCGCGCCGACAGGAACTTGTTTTGACGCTAAAGGGCCTCGAGCAGGAGAGATACGAGCTGAAAACGGCGTTGCTGAGCCATGTTGCGTGTCCGGGATGTGATTGTCGGATGATTGAGGAGTACTTGGATCAGGAGGCTACGAGGGTTTTGTTGAAGGGCAGGGAGAAGGCTGAGAGAGAGGGAAGCACAAAAGGGGTGGAGGGGGAACACAAGGGGGTAGAGGGGGATGGAGAGGGAAGGGGTGAAGGGATCGAAGCTAGGGAGGGGACTGGGGTGGAAGGGAAAGAAGTGGAGGGGAAAGGGCTATAGAAAGGAAAGAGACAGAGAGCAAAGGGGAAGAGAAGGGAAAAGATACCATGGGTGTTGAGACAAGGAGTAGGTAGTGAGCCCAAGGACCATAAAGAGGGTTTGGGGGTATTGGATCTGGGGGTGACCGGGACTGGGCAGGGTGATGATTATCACAAGGGATTAGAAGTAAACTTGGGTGGTGTGGGAAAGTGCTTGAAAGGGCGAAGAAAATGATGGCTTGCCAGGCCAGGTCTAAATACCACTAGAATAGGGTGCGGCTCGTAACAAGGCGCAAGCGGGTGATGCATTGATGGGAGACAAAAAGGAAGGGGAAGTGTACATACATTTCACTCCGCTCCCCCCTCATCTCCCCAAGACGGAAAGAGCGGTTGTTAACTTTCGCCCCAGATCGTAAAAAGTTGTCATTGGTTAGGTACATAGGTGAGGATCGAGGACAGATGGTATCATGAGTCGTTTATCGTGCTTGAAATGCCCGGATGACATGTGTTCTAGTCGAGTGTTCTTGAGTAGTGTTGTCGTCTTGTCGAAGCCATCGCCGTGTATTGTTTAAGTGTCCTTTCTTGGCATGCAGTGGATCGGGGATCCACACGTAGGTCTCGAGGCGGGGATTCTTCCGATATAGACTACTGCTCAGCATGTCAAGTTAACTTTAGGTTGCCTGGCATGTATCATGCAAAGGCGAGAGCAACGGTTTCACTCACAGTCGCCTTACAACAGTAGAGACTAGAGAGCACGTGCTTCTTATATTATTATTTTTTTATTATTATTTTTTTTTTGGCTTGATAAAGTGTAGTTCTAGTGAGGTATGGTGGTGTGGGCAATGCGGGGAGCAGGAGCATCTTCCGAACCGAATGAACGGTTGATCAAAAGGGGCCTCGAACGTTCCGAGACTAAACCGCCGTCCCTGACGCGCGCTCGACCCCGTTGCACATTCCACATTTGGAGTGGTGGCGAGAAGAGATGACTCGGACGGAGAGCGGAGTACCATATGCACTTGAGTCGGCCAATGTTCAACAACTACCATCTCGTGCGGTTGCTCTTTTGGTATCGATTCCGTCTGTCTTATTTCGTTAAGTGGCTCCCTTCTTTTAAGGTTCAGCCGAAATCGATCTACTCATCTCCCCAATCAATGCTCCGGAGCAACTTGTCCGTCGAACTCGAGTTTGGCCAATGCGAACAACAATGTCGATTCAGGCATCTGAAACTGGGTCTCCGAATTCATGTTGGCTCACATAAGGAGATGGCGATGGGAGCAGTGGTCGCTTGCTGACCGATGTGGCCGGACCCGGAGCTTGCCATCCGACTCCAACGCCAAGGGCAAGCTCGGACTCTGACTATGAAGTCGCAAAGCACTGGAGCCCTTTCGCCTCTTTTTTCACATTTCTGGTGCTTCGGACTTGATGGCAAATGCTTACGCGTCTCGAATCAGATGTGCACTGATCAGAGTCGAAATGATGAGGTGATGACTCTGGTGAATACCTCTCTGCCTCTTCGTTGATTGGCGACCTCCGAACGCAGTGCACAAGCCTCCGTTAGTCACTGGCCCTTGGTGACTCGCTGTACGCTTTGAACTACGCCGCATATGTACCGGCGCGCTGTTGATATTCAGGCTAAAACCTTGAGCTTTCCATCGGTGCTTCGAAAAGTCCTTATCATGAGACAAGCTCCTGTGATAGTGGGTGTAAGCCAAGGGTCCAGAACTCTATAGTACTGCGAGGCTTAGTGATGGCGAACTGGAGATGAGGGAAGACCAGGCCACGTGGGAAGAGACATGATAGGCGTCCAATGGGCCCAATAAGCAAAAAAGAAGTGACGGAGAGTGCTGTTTTACGATGCATGGAAGGCTGGAAGGGCATGATTAGAGCAAGTATGTAAATTGGCAATTACGCTGGAACCAATATGAGGAAGGAATGAAATAAAATACACATCCGCTACAACCCAGCCGGTTCATAATACTCCTTGAATCGATCCGATTCCTCCAGGTCAAGATCCGCAATTACTTCCCAGCATTTGATCAGAAGGTTGGGGAACCGTGCAGTGAAGAAGCCGAGGTATCCTTCCGGCAATGGCCCGACCATCTTCCTGAGCTGGGGGGTAAGGTCCTCGTAGTGGTTCTTCTTGTTGCGCAGCGCCCGCAGCAGATCAAGCATACGGCTGCCTGTGTACTTGCGCTGTTTGCCCAGTGAATCAACAAACTCCCTGGGCAAGGTCTTGAGGAAATCGCCGTTGGTGATCACGCAAGGACTCTGCTCCTCCAGCAACGAGAGTGCTGGCGAGGGAGGATCACGAGGCTCCTTCTCGAAATGGTCGGAGACGTCGCAAAGGAAGTTGAGGCGCTTTCTGGGACTCCAAAAGAAAGGATGAGCCATGACACCAAGCGCCGTGGGACGTTTCTTAGGGTTCGTGTTGAGCATGCTCTCGATGAGGTCTTTGGCATCATGGGCGTAGTCCCCGAGAATTTCGAGAAGTTGCAAGTCATATTTGCCTTTGCGAATGTTTGACTCGCGCATATACCGATCACCCAGATCAAAGGGGTGGTGCCCCTTGGTGAGGACATAGAAGAAGACCAAACCAAGGGAAAAAATGTCGATCGCTCGGGTGACGCGGCGTACGTTAACACCAGCTCCGACAACTCCGGAACCTGTACCGGAAGCACTGTGCATGCTGGAACCGGGGTCGGTAAAGGTCATCATGGCACTCGGTCCAGGGCCTCCATCGTCGTCAAGCAACAGTTCCGGGGCACGCCAGCCGGTCGTACCAGCCGCGTGGGCGGTAGTAGCGCCGAACGACGACTGTCCACCCTCCAGCTTCTTACAAAGGCCAAAGTCAGAAACGAGGATACGTGGGCGACCATCTTTGCCCATGTTGACGAGGATGTTCTGGGGTTTGAGGTCACGATGGACGATCCTAAGACTGTGCAGATGGCTCAAACCCTTGGCAACCTGGTACAAGACTCCAGGCATGTCGCGCTCACCCGCCTGAGCAAGTTCACGGAACATACTGGGCCGCTGGATGACATCTGCGAGGGAGGCCTGGCAGAGTTCGAGAGCGATGTAAAGGAATCCGGCAGACTGTTGTTGAGCGAAGTACCGGATGACTGCGACAGTTAGTAAGGGGGACATGATGGATCAAGTTCATATGCTGATACCACTCACCGTTCGGATGATCGTCACTCTCTCTCAGCAACTTGGTTTCCTGGCTGGCAATCTCATTGAACTGGACCAGCATGCGCTTCACAGCAACAGCACGTCCATCCCACTTTCCGGCGAAAACGATGGTACCGTTGCTTCCTATGCCAAGCTGTTGCTCCTGATTGACTTCCAGACTACCCATCTTCAGGATAGGACCAGAAACATTATCGACACCATTCGGAATGGTGATGACGTCTGGCTCCAGGTTTGGCTGTTGACCAATTTCTTTGGCCTTTTTGACGACTTCATCCACGGTGGGCTCAGGGGGTTCGTCATCGCGGGACTGGGTGTTCTCGTTCTTAGGACCCTTTCGGTGTTTTATACCGCCGCGGCGTCCCCTATGAGCCTTCTTCTTCGGTTTGGTAGTTTCCGGGGGAGCATCGTTTGAATCGCCGCTTGGTGGCGTCTCGGAATATTGTGGAAGGCCGGCAAATGTCACTTCCTTCTTTACCGATCCTTCATCTGATCCAGAATCCCCGGCGGACGGGTCTGGCGAGGATGTATCGGGCTTACTAATTTCCTCCTTAGCCACCTCCGAGCGCGGGGTGACATCAGTTACGGCTGGGGTTGGTTCTGTACGGACAACGTGAATCCTAAAGCGTGAGAGGTCCACAACCTTTTCCCCGAGCGTTCTCATGAAATCCAGGAATCCCTCCAAGGAGTAGCCTTTCTTGGGTGGTTTAGGTATCCAAGCCCTTGTCCACACACCAATGACAACCACAATTCCAATCAGCAGAGTGAAGGGGTTGCGGAAGAAGTCAAAGGCTTGCACAGGGAGTGCCGTAGCAGTGTCAGGTGCTGGTAACCCGGGCAGTGCCCCTGCTGACGACGGAAACGTGGGATTACCAGTAATAACGGCGTCTCTGGCGGGAGGAGGAGGCGCATCCAAAAGTGGCATTAGGCGGTTAATCTCCTTGGGTATCCGCCAGTCGGGCAGGTCATGGATGCCGACGAGTGCTTCTGACAATTTGTCTTCATCCATACCACCTTCCAACGGCCAATACTTGTGGATGGGGGCAGGCGAAGAATGGAGGATGAGGGGATACTGAGTTCCCGAAAGAGCATACCAGCTACCCTCTTCAGTATGATTGACAAAAACCTTTCCGCTGCGATAGCGAGAAATACCGGGATTGACGGGGATAAGCGGTTGGGGAAGGATAATCAAGTCGTTGTCGCTGCTCCCGGTCGGATTCCACTGACGACGAAGGACATCAAAGACGCGAGCAACAGGGGAGGTGAGCTGCTGGGTGAAAAGCGGCCGATCCCCGCTCTCCCGATCAAGGCCAAAGCCAAAGAAGGTGCCATCGGGTTTACCAGTGACATAGCGCTTATCAGGTGTAGCTGAATGCTGCTGGCCTAAGTCACCGTCCAACAGGTTGGGCGCCCACTCAGAATACTTGAAGGATGCAATGGGACTGCCGTCGGTGCGATACACACCGACAATGTATTCGGTACGGCCAAGGGTGATGGTTTCTCTGTTGCTGCACTCGCTGTTGATGCTGTTTCCGAGAGCATACTCTCGAAGGCATCGCTCGGACTCAACCTTGTTGATGTTGACACCTCTGGGACCCAAGTTCTTGATCATGGCGCCGGTCGCGGCGTTTAGGGTCACCATGTTGGTCCTCTTCTCGCCGGTGTAAACGATCCCGTTCATATGGAGGCCGCTGTAGTTTTCGACCAGCTGTTTCATGGTCATGGTCATCTTGGTCAGCTGGGGACCCGAGTCGCTCGGTCTCCAGATGTATACCTCGCCGTCCCTTGTGGGCTCCACAATCCAGATCCAGTGGTCCATCTCGTGGTAGTCCTCGTCAACGGGGGAGCGGGAGGTTCGGAAGTGCCGAGTTTCCACCATGGGGTGGTCGGCCTTGAAATGCCACCGCACCTCGCCACGAACGCGGTCGGTGGCATACAGATCTCCGTCAACGGTCGCCAGAAGCACAAAGTCTTCCACTTCCCAGTCCTCCAAGCTCCGCGCAATCTGGTGCTGCGAGAGCTCGGCCCCCAAGGAGCCGACCTTGTTGTGTTGGGTCGGAGGTGCTCGAACGGACGAGTCCGGAGCAAGAGCGTTGGCGCGCGCATTGTTAGAAATCAAGTCGGCATGGTTTTGGTTGTTAATGTTGTCGTCGGATTGGGCGTGATAGCTCAATCGGATCGATTCGGTTTTGGGCCCGTCGGCGATTTCGACTACGGTCCGCTTGCCACGGCCGTGAGTTCGGGGCGTCTCGATGACGGCTTGGGGGTGGCCTCCTGTCAGGGTGGACAGTGTAGCAATGTTGGGCACGGCATGGTCGTCGTCCTCTCGGGGAGACCTCGCGTGACGCTGCGGCTGAGCATCAACAAGTTGGAGCCATTGCAAGTTGACTAGGAGGAAGGCGAAAGCCAGGAGGACTTCGGGCCGGCAAGCGACGTGGCCGGACGGCCGTCGCAGCATTTTGGGGACAACAATGCGGATGCTGATACTAGGAAGGCCGAAATAGCCCTAGGAGCACATCCAAGACAAGGAACGCCAATGATGTCGGTGCCTGGTTTCTGGTGCGTGCGCGCGTAGGAATATGCCAAGTCGCGGCGTGTTATTGGTGTTGAAGTAAAGATGTGTAAAGGCAGGAGGCGGTGTCGGGTGGTTGCCGTGGAGGAATAGTGTAAGTCTGCGTCTACTGGCTGTGTGTTGGTGGGTAGAGTCTAGATAAATACTACCTTAGGTAAGTAGAGCTATCGCTTGTGGATGTTGGTTTGGCGGAGTTGGGTTGGTTGTGCGGTCTCGGCGCGGTCCAGAGCTCAAGCGGATGTTGGTAGTTTTGGCGGCGGGGAAGAACTGGGGGAGACAAAGTTAAAAGTTTGGGGGATGAAGAGAGAAGATGAGAACCAAAGGGCGGTAGATGGATTTGTATGGAAGCAGTTGGATTCCGGCCCCTTTGTTTGTGTGCGAGGCAGGCGTGTGTGACATAGGTAGATATCGGGTGGAAGGTACGGGATGCAGTACGAGATAGTAATGTACCCTTCGGCGTGTTTTTTGCTGGCGAGATACCTCTTGGCCGTGACGTGCGGCGACGGGGTGAATTGGGAGAGGGGGTGGCTGAATAGGTAGCTGACCGTTACCGTAATAAATTGGCAACCACCGGGCCACTGAACACACTCACCGGCACTGCACCCACAGCACCCCCAGCACCTCCCCACTGCAAGTTTATAACGGAACAGATCAGGGGCAGATAAAGAAAAACCTAGTACAGGTAGGTACCTTAGGTAGTTCGCATTTTGTGCCCTGATTACGCAGCGCAGCGACGTAAGGGAGTCCTTGATAGCAAGCCATATGTCCGGTCAATCCGTGGATCCCTCGGTGCCTTCCCTCACCAGGGGACCCCTTCGGATCCCCATCCAGCCCACGATTGAGACTCCATCTCGGATCGACCCCAGCCAGCTACTTATATACCGCGTCAGCAACTACGTATTGGCTCCCTACCTCTACGCAATATCTACTCAATTTCTCGACGAGTTATTATTCAACGGCTGACTTGAAACCTCTCGTTGGAGTAGCTATCACCGACGGCTGGCTAGACAGAGCATCAAGATTCGGTATCACAGAAAATAGAAAATCAGCAGTGAATTTCCGAGAACCCTTGCTTGATACCCTGGAGCCCTCTCCTGCCCAGTGTCAAAGTGAGCTGACACGCTGATCACCCGAAAACCAACCGCCGGTCCTCCGTTTTTGTAAGCCACTCGGCACCTTTCCCCACCTTCGATCCCACAAAAGAAAAGTATCGAATTCAGACGGGAGGCAGCACACAACATGACAGAGTCTTCTGTTCCTCATCGTTATCAGCCACTATCCATCTCGTTCCAGAGTCCCTCTTTCTTGTTTTTCACCCGATTATCTATGTACCCAGCCTCGCTCCCGACGCAGCGGGTAGGCAACTCGGGCGCCGTCCGAGCTCGACGGGAGCGGGAGCGGGAAACGGACGGCTGGGGAAAACGGGGAACGGGGAACGGGAAACGGCTCCACACTGAAGTTCCCTGAAAACGAGATCCGGGGTCGAAGGGGTTGAAAGGGTCTGAGAGCGAGGAGTCACCACTCCTAACAACAGGCACTGGGGCAAAGACCGGGCCATTCCAACGAATCATAATCCTCCTCTTCTTCCACTTCCCATCCGCGCCATGTGGTACTTTGGAGAATTGGAGGTCAGAATGTTAAACGAGGCTCCAAGTCGAAGAGAGGGCCGGTTGTCAAAACGAAACCTCAAGCCCTTGCTTGCCTTTGTCCCGACTAACAAGGGCTGAAACCGTGACTTCTAGTGACAGTTTAGAATAGTTTGGCCGTTTAGGTGAGCCTGTTGATCCTCACCGTAACCGTTCACTATTCACCGAGCTTATTCTTTGTGTTGAATCATGCCTACCGTTTGGTATGTACATACTGTACATTATTCTTTCGACGCCAGTTGCCCATCCACTCTCTATTGAACACGCATATCGGCGGCGTCTGCAGGCCTTCCTTAGCACCGGGAACCATCGAAGATAAAGAGGATAGCACTCGGAACTACGTACGGACTAAAGAATTGTTGAGATGCAAGACCAACAACCACCCAACCAGCAACCAACTAACTGCGCCGAGGATCATCCAAGAAAACACACAAAGAAAGAGAAAAAGCATGACGGTGGACCAATGCAGTCCCAATGACGTGACTTTTACCTTTCCCAACTTTGCTAATTCTCTGCTGAAAGTCCACTGAAGAAGAGGGGAAACCTTTCTCTGCATCCTAACTTGTCCGTTCAACCCCGAGACCGCTCTCCATCACAAGCATTGCATTAAGCATCAAGTACGAGCACGAGCAATCACAAGCATACCGTAGAAACTCGCAAAACTGGCAAACCGCTTTCCCTGTTTCTGTGTAGGGCATATGGCAGAAATATGCTAGGAAGAAGCCCAGTCAGCCAACATACACCAGCAAATGTATCTGCCCAGTTAGGGAAAACTGAAGGACATTGCCCTACACGTTAACTCACACACATTTACATATACAGTAAGCGGGCTAATCCTGCCAGCTCCCTATACAGATATACCATATACCCTGCACAGAAACAGGGAAAGCGGTTTGCCAGTTTCGCGAGTTTCTACGGTAGAGCAATTATTGCTACTAGTAGATGTACTGTACCTACCTACATACATTCATCTCAACTTCTTTTCTTTTCATCTGTTCCATTCATGTCCTTCAAGTCTTTTTTCCGCTTGCCTGCCGGAAACAAACCACGTTTTCCCCCAAAAACGGGAAACATTTCTTCCATCTGATCTGATTCCGACCACACACCACCAATCCATCACCAGTCCACCACACCACCACATCAACCCCCCATTACAACCCTGGATGGGGTAAAGAAGAAGATGCCTGGATGCAGCATAGCCTGACATTTACCACACAATCATTCTCTCCATACAGCTACCAATAACCAACTTACCATTCTGCTTTTCCATGGTTCCGATTTTCGAAATGAGAACGCCGACCATGGTTAATCCCGTTGAAACCTTCCAATAATTCCAGTGTTGGAAGTCGCGAATCCCGGTGATCTTAGAAAATAGAGGGCATCGATATCGGGATGACCGATTTTATCGAAACGAAACGGGTAGTCTGTGTTTTGGGACATATCATGATTGATGACAGGCAACGAGTCTTGTCCCGGTTGCTGTTGTGTGACTCGGTGAAGGTAGTTCAGGACAGCTGTCAAGTTTACCTACCTTATCTGGGCAGACGAGAAGTGTACCGGCATTGCGACACCTCATACATAGGTATGACTGCCACTCTTTTCGATGCTAAGTTTGTTCGATGAGTTCGTTCCTGCATTGTGTTATCGTAGATCACTCACCACGACAAATTATTTGGGGTACACGAGGTGCAAATCATCTGCTACGGTCCATTCTTCCATGACGGGCTAGGTTTGAATACATCCGCTTTTTGTATCCTTCCAAAATATAGTCCACAATCAATGATATCTCTGATCGATCAATCTCGAGTATCTTCAAAAGATAGAGGGTGATCTGTACCTGGACTACGTTTCAACTTTCTAACATCCTTCCATTATGTAGGACAACATAGCTATGTACCCATTCACCACAAACATGAACATCCTTCTTCTCAGCCTTGACGTACCTAACCCCACTGGACCAAAACCTGCTTCTTCTGCTTCTTCTTGCCCTTCCCACTGCCAGCGCCCTCGTCACCATCACCACCAGCTTGCTGGGCCTGCGAAGAGGACCCCGCACCACCGCTTCCGCTTCCAGCGTTCCAGCTAAACCCAGTCTCCTTGGACTGACCGAAATCTCTTCGCACCGCACCTCTGCCGTAGCCGAAGAGGGTAGTTGTAGGCTTAGGCGCCGCGGGAAGTGCCGGGAAAGCGTCCTCTCCGGCCTTCTGCATACTGCCGCTTCCGCCGGCGACCTTCCTGGCGATGGTGGTGGCCGTGCTGCCGCTGCTTCGAGGGGCAGTGGTGACAGCGGTGGGGCCGGAGGAAGAAGATGAGGATCCAGAGGCGGCGGCCGCAGTAAAGCCGGACAAAGCCGGTGCGGTGGCGGGCTTCTTGGCTCCTGGGAGCGCAGGGAACGCTGCGGAGTTGTTGACTGTGGAACGAACCTGGGAGGCGTAGGCGTTCGTGCCGGGCACGAGTCTGCCCGAGCTGCTGCTACCTGATCCACCGGCCTGGAGAGAGGCGACTGTGCGCTCCAGGCCACGCTCGCTAGCACCGCCTATCCTGGTGCTGTTCTTGAGCTTCAGCACGTGGTTGGAATGCCGTGACTGTGCGTTTGCGAGACCTCCGTTGGAGTGAAGAGTAAGTGGGGTCGCTGATGCGGCGGCGGCCCATCCGCTGCTTGCTGTTGTGACTCCGTGCATGCCGCCGAGACCTGGGAGACTGGGGTAGTCCTCATTGATGGCACGATGGTTTTGCCATGCCCTGTTGAGAGATGCGCCCTTGTTCTTGTCATCAAATAGCTCAGAAACCTCTCGTACCAAAGTGCCTAGTGAATTGGACGAAGTCTCGGAGAAGAGGGCGAAGAAAGCATCGATCAGCTGATCCGCAGTCATCGAGCCCTTGTTAAAGTTCGAGATGTAAGAACGGAACTGGTTGATCTTCGTGGCTTCGTTGCCAAGGAGGTTTGACGCACGCTCGATCACCGCACCGTGCCGTGTAAGACTAGCACGCTGCTCAGGGGTAAGAGACGAGAGCTCAGAGACACTGAGGTTTTGCATGGCATCAATAATAGGCTGCTGCTGCTGCTGCTGCTGCTCCCGTTGTTGCTGAGGCCTTGTTGGTCGTGACTGAACCACAGAGGTCTGCCCGGATGGGCGAGTGCCGGTAGAAGGACCCGCGCTCGGACGAGCAGCGGATGATGACTGGGCAATGGCCATCTGCCGCTGGAAGGCAAGCTCGTCTCTTCGTAAAGGCTGAGCGGTACTGACGGGCAACGCCTCGGCATTGGGATCCCGACCGCGTGCGCCTCGTCCGTCTCTTCCCCCGCGGCCTCTGCCGCCACTGCTGCTGCCGCCACGCTCCTCCTGGTATGAAGACCTGAAGTCGAAGCCAGAAATGTCAACCATGCGTGCGTCTCTCCTAACGTCCTTCGACAACGAGTTTCCGTGCTCGCTAAGCTGGTGGGCCTTCAGATCCAGCTCGCTGTCGAAAACGACAAACTTCTTTTCCAGGCATTCCCGTTCCTGGCATATGAAATGATCCTGCTTGAAATGCTCCTCCAGAGCCTCGTAGTTGCGGTAGTAATGCGGTTGCCGGGAGTCGCGACGGTCGCAAATGAAGCATCTCTCATGCTTGCTGCGGCAATGCTCGTAAAGCTTGTCGTTATCATAGAATCTTTCGCCGCAGAAGCCGCAGAGCGGATGTCCCTTGAAACCGGTCTGGTCAACGGCACCGGGCTTGTCGTCGCCGCGGCTCATATGGTCGCGTAGCTCCTTATCGGTAAACATTTCGTGCTCGTGCGTGAAGACCTTCTTGTTCCTTGTGCACAAGTCACAAAGCTTCTTGTGGTGAACAGTGCGCACATGGCGATGCAGATCGGGCCAACCAAGACCGGCAAAGTCGCACTCCCCTCCGGGACAGTTATATCGCAGGAGAAGGACGGTATCGCCAACAATGTGCTCGCCCGCGTACTTGATTCCGATGTTGTCATCCGTACTTGTAATCTCCTTGCTCGTATACTCCTCGAATTTTTTGTTTTGGTCGTCGGTAAAGATAACGAAGGGAGCGGCCGTCTAGACGTTTGCCCATGTCAGCAACCACCCAGAGCAAATGGAACCTCAAGTTTTCTCAATGACTATACTCACTCGGCAATGCGGACAATCCTTGTTCTTATAAAGTGCCCTTAGTCGCAGGGCGCAGATATGGCATGTCGAATGGCCGCAAGGCGCAACAGAGTGGTGTGTGATGGGATTGGCACAAATAAAGCAGACCTCGGCGTCGTCGTCTTGTGCTTCCGGCTGTTGTGTCTTCCACTGGACGGGGTTGCTGTCGCCAGAAGAGTTGTCCTGCGAGGGCGTAGGCGCGCCCTGCTGCTGCTGCTGCTGTTGTCCTCCACCTCTGCCCTTTCCACGGCCAGCACCAGCACCAGCGCCACCGCGACCGGCACCATCACCACCCCGACTACGGTGGCCGCCTCGAGGTGCTCCGCGTCCTCGGCCTCTGCCCCGGTTGCCGTCGCCTCTGGGTCCCTGAGGGGTAGGTTGCTCCGCTGAAGACATGATATCCAAGGATGTGGACCGACTGAAGGAAAGCGTCACTGCTACCCTGTTGCTGTGGTTGTTGTGCTTAGAAATGGCTCGCTCTCGGAGACTTGTCGGTATGAGGGCGCTGTGGTAGGTTGCTGTACAGTCTTCGTGAGGGAAGAAGTTTGCGAGATACGGCGGAGATGGAAGAAATCCTAGGATACCGCTTTTGAAGAAAGATTTATGTGACGCCTTGGAGACAGTAGGGCCAACTGGAGTCGGTTGCAGAGAGAGAGAAGAGTGAGAGAGAGAGAGGGCAGACGGAATAATTGAATTGGGGGTGTTGACGTTGATGGTGGGGTCCGGGAGCTTCTAGCATTTATTCGCCCGATTACCAGCTGTAGCAGCAACCGCCCGCGCCGTGGCTCGCAATTTTTTGTGGCGTCTCCCCCTCCAAGTGCCGCCCGAAACACAAAACCTCGTCCAAAAATCCCGAAGAGTCGGGTGTGCGACTCGTCATCACCAGGTACACGGTACCCCCAAAACCCAACATCCATGTCCTCCCGTCGCGTTGCCTCCATGATGCTCGGTTCGTACCGGATACCAAAAATTGAACCAAACAGAACAGTGGCTGGGCAGGGGTAGTTTATAGCGTAGAATTTCTGGAGTGATCTTCAGGTCCATAACGGAGTGGCTCAGCTTCAATGGCATTGGCCGATTTTATCGAGACTAGGTAAGTACTCGGTAACGGGAGCGTCGAGGAGTCACTCCCCGAATTTGCAATCATCTGCATACGGAGATTGATTCATCCTGAAAAATATCCTAAAGATTTAGTTCTAGGCGGTGCTGACAATTGGCTTTGGATACGGCAAGTCTTCTTTCGGGTGTGATTGACCCTGGCAACATTCGTATAAGAGCAATTACATAATAAACCTACTGTACCTTGTTGAGCACACCCCTTTAAAAGGGTCAGCCCTATGAGGATTTAAGAAGCGCACGTGAGAAGGATTGCTGTATTTCTCAAATCCGGGTATAAAGGAGAAATGTCGCTGATGTCTCGCCATGCCTGCTCTCCCGTAACCTAGGTCGTCATGATACTGAACACCGCTAATGAAATGGTAAGAGATGAGTTGATGAGGATGTGAACCTCATATTCTCCAGAGACCCGCAAGAAGGTTAACCACCATATGACCAGCCAACTCGACCGTCGACCGCCGGTGACAAGCATAACTCCAACCCCATCACTGCGCTTCCCAATCCTAACCCTGCCATCCTTCTGATAGCCTGTATCTTCCTCCAAAATGGTATGACTGGGGTAAGAGATAACGCCCCCTTGCGCCCCTGAGGAAGACCCAAAGACAAACCCAGCAAACAGTGAAACCCGAGAAAATGCGCTGCGCCTTTCACATCCAGACCTCCTCCGAACTCTCAACCCATGAAAACGAAGACATACTTTGGTATACTAGTAGTTCCGAAGCCCCAGAGATTTTCCAATGACGCCATGCACACCCAGCCTGCTACCTAGCTAGCCCCAATGACCCAATACCCACGGGAACCGTCCATCTCAGATCAGACATCTTACTCTTCCGCTTCGATCGGATAAAGCTGGTTGCCGAGCAGTTTGTTCATCTGGAACATATTGATAGAACTCTGCTTAAACACGGCTTGAAGTTTGTCGTCGCACAGGATCTGTCTCTTGTCACTGGGGTCCTGAAGCTCGTTGGCTTTGATGTGTTCCCAGAGCTTCTTGACGACTTGTGGGCGGGAGAGCTGTGATCAAGTTAGCTTCCCATTCACAGCCTAACGGGTGATGACCACAAACCTGAGCTTCTCCACAAACCTCCTGGAGAGGGTAACTTAGGTTGAAGGGCTTCTGGAAACCCCCACCGGCCTTGCGCTTCTTGGTCCCTTCCACCGCTTCGGGCTCCATATCACTGTCGTCGTCCGACTTCACGCGGGTCGCGCTCTTCTTCTTTGGTGTCTTGGCCTTGGGTTTAGCCTTCTTGGTCACCTTTGCGGCGCCGCCACCCCGTGTCCGTGGTCCGCGAGAGAGCTTGTTCTCCTGCGCTTGAAGTTCGGCGGCCAGGCGTGCGTCGGCGTCCTCTGAGCTCTCGCGCTTTTGTTGCTTTTTGGGCCGGACTTCGATCTCGCCGTCGGTAGCAGCATCGTCTTCTTCAGCCTCGGGAGTCGGCTCGGGAGTCGCCTCCTCGGGGGTTGGTTCTTGGGCAGCCTTCCTTGCTTGAGCGGCGTCGAACCGGGCTTCGATCAGGCCTTTGATGGCGTGCTATACGAAACAAGGAACTGTCAGCAGCTGATCAAACGGCCGAAACCGGAGAAGATGATGGGGAAGCATTGAGGTTTCAAGTAGAAGCAGCATGCCCGTACGCAGAGGGAACGGGTCGTAACACAGACTTTTTGGTCACTTAGATCCTTGTTGATGGCCGCTTCCATCTTCTGCCGAATGGCCTTGCGAGAAATAGTGTCAAGGTCTGCGGTCTCTAGGATCTCGTCGATGACGCGGGCGTATGTCGCCTCCTCCTCGGGAGTAACTAGACCGAGTTAGCATAGCTCCATTCGGAAGGGGAGAAAAGCTTGGGCAATATTCCTACATTGTGCGGACATGTTGCCGGTGTAGAACGATAGTACACCCACTGGCGGGTGAGATTGGAATGATATGTTGTGGTGCCCTGGGGGAGTTTGGGATGTGCTCGAAGCTGGCCTGGCAGATGATGTAAGGGCCGATAGCTTCAGCGGGTGGGATGGAATGGTAGCCTCCGCCCTGACGAGAAGTTCCAGGTTGGGATGATATCCGGAGGGTTGCAAGTAAACACAGCTGGGGTAAACAGATGGCGGAGCGCGGACAGGTTGAACAAAGCCAGGGACTTTGCGGGCGTGACAGCTGCACTTTGTTCAGGGCGACAACTGAATGGCCGATCTTTACTGTCCAGAATTGGAACTTGAAAGACAGGATGCGTATGGGCCGAGTTGAGGTGGAAATGCTCGCAAGCAGCAACAACTTGAGGGATTGGGAGCTCAAGATACCAGACAAAAGGTGCAAAATTGCAGGTAGGTTTGTTGCTTAAGTAGGGGCGCTTGGAGCAAAAGCCGGTGAAGATGACGATGCGCTACGAGATGGTCGCAAAAGGGAAAGGATGGTTGACCGATCAGTGATGGATGATCTGATCGAGTAGTCCTGAACAACCTTGAACGTTGGAGAAGACAGAAAAAAAGAAGAAGAAGAAAAAGACCACGTCCTGCCGGCTGAATTGTGTAGGTACTGTGTCGGGTATGCCGGGCGCCCTGTTGCGATGCGATGCGGTTGTGTGATGCGATCGCGTACGGTGGAGAGCGAGTGTTGAGCCGTAAAGACGTGTAGGCGTGGGCACGGCAAGCAGCGAATGCAAATTCAGCGGTTTCTGATGCAGATGGCCAGCCCAAGCGCAAGATGACCTCAGGTACCTGATGTCCTAGGTAGAGTGGAGTTCTAGAGATGCGATTCACGGTTCGCGGTCTTCAGTTGCAGTCCAATGTCTTGCGGCGTCCGGGAGTCTCAGTCGGTCGCGGTGTTGGTGGTTCACGGTCCGCCAACCGTCCGCCAAAACCGGAAGAAGTGAGGCTTCTTTGTGGCTGGTTTCAGCCTGTGATTGGTCCCGTTTATTCCCATGGGCCCCACCTTCGGTCCCGTCTGCCGTCCCGGCTCGTCTGAGATGGAAGGAAAGTGGGGTGGTGTTCAGAGAAGCGGCGATCCTGATTCCAGCCAATCAGTGTGCCGAATTGCGCGCTTCCGACAAACAACTACGCCGGTGGCCGGTTGCCGGAATGCGGCAGCCACGTGATGCAGATGCCAGTGTCAATGCCGGAGGACCCTTGACCGAAGCGAACTACACTTTTATACTAACTCCAAGACGTTCGTATTCATACCATGCAGAGCCAGTCGACTTGGGCATGACTTATTCTGAAGCACAAGACGTGGTCCCTGTGTACACTACAACGCTTATTTTTTTGAGGGACGGCGAGATGCAATGAAAACCCCTCTCTGATTTCTAGCCTCTGGATCTCCATCATCCATGGCTGTTTCCTGACAACCCACCCACTCGCTTGGGATAAATCCCGATGCCACTCACCTATTTTCGTCGGTTGGTCCTCAACAACGCGCATCACCCCAGTTGGCATGCCGCAAAGTGTTTAGCAAGAACCGAACAGGACGTATCCGCTACGCCATATTCTTTCACCTTTCGACATTCAGAATTACAATACAGACCAGTCGACATGACTGAGGGTCTCCGGGCTGAAAGTCTCCCTCTGGACTTACTAACAGTCTTCGCTACGGTCGCAAATACACAATCAGATGCAATGATAGGTGTTGTTGATTTGGAACTCCAATATTTTCAGCGAGCTTGAGGGTGTTCCGACTAACATAGTCTTCTGTTGGAACAGGAGAAAGCTCTCATAACTCTTCGCAACTCGTGAGTCAAGATGATACAGTGATCTATCCACGCGTCCGTCAGCCAAACTGCAAAAACAAAGTACCGTTTCAAAGGGCAAGATGCCAGAACTACGTTCATGATACACTCTCACCACAAAAGGAGTGTTCTATAATCCCGTCTCTACCAATCATAGGAACAAACTTCGTTCAACCCTCTAATAGGAAACCTTCTTCCACCCCGCTCGGCCACGCATCACGACTCCAACCCAACAGAATCTAGTCATCTCAGCCAGCCAAGTGCCCAACCCTTCGCATCAAACCACGTAAACAACCACCTTCCCCCAATCTCAGCCTCAGTCCCAACCCCACTTCTCAACCCCAACCTAACTTAAACCTAAGCCAAAACCTCCACCAACCTCGCCTTCAACAACCGTCCAATTACCTCCGGATCCGGCCCCTCCGCTCCCGCAGCGACCATATCCTCCCGGGTAAGGCGGACGAACTTGATCTCCGAATTCTTCTTCAGCACCGCCTCCTTCACCTGCTCTGCGTCCGAAGGGGAAACGCCGCCGCCAAAGATGATGGCCTTGGGCACCTTGAGGTCGGCGGGCGATGAGGCGCTGGCGTTCGAGCCTAGGTTTGACGAGGGAGTTTGGTTGAAGGTGCCGTTGCAGAGAGAGGGGAGTTCGGCGAGGGAGGTGGAGAGGGTGAGGGTTGTGTGGACGACTGTTTTGGTGAGCCAGTAAGTGGGGTTTGGGCGGGTGAGTGGAGGATTGAGTGGGTAAATACAGGGGGAGGTGGAAGTAGAGGATGAGGTAGTGATGACGGATGGAGGACAGCGTGGATGGTGTGGGCGTGGTGAAAAGGGTAGGGTGGACGAGGGGGGTGAGGGGGATGAGGGACGAACCGTCATACTCCGGAAGGAGCGTCTCGCGGATGGATTGGGCGACCTTGGGGTTGTTGCCGAAGGAAGCGACGGGGATTGCGGTGGCCGACATGTTGAAGTGCTTGAGTGGGTGATTTGGAGGAGTTGGAGCTTGGAACTGTTGGCTTGGAACTGATGGCTTTAGGTGTGGGATGATTGCTGTCTGTAAGACTGGTGTTCGGGATGGTATCTCCTAAGCTCCATGAGTAGGGAACCTGGTGGGCTTTTATATACCTGCTTCACCCCGGGGCCATCGCCAATGACTGGAGTCCCTTCCCGTTGCAAGTTGGGTGCTGAAAGTTGTCCACGGTTCGTCGGACGTCGGACAACCCGTAACAATTGTCACCGGTGACCGGAGTCCCGGACCAAGGAAACAACTTGCAAGTGTCTCAGACAGCCAATGCTACCGGTACTGCGAGTTTGCTTGGTTGCTTGGGTAGTTTGGGCAGGTTCGAAACCTTGGGGTTTGGCGGAGAAGGGGACATCGGGATGTTGAAGACCGAATCGGACGACGGGGCGATTCCGGGGACCGGCATGGATGAGGCTCAGCCGGAGGTTCAGCGAGATTTCGTCACCGAACGGGAGGCACATTTTGCTCTGCCGAACTGACAGTCACGAAGAGGGCTGCCAATTGTTCTTCACCTTCGACGCCTCGCCTTTGCTTGTGCCGTGGGGTAATCCGTGATTGTATTCCACAGCTCGGAAACACGGCTAGTGAAGTTTATGAGGCCGCGTAAGATGATTTTGAATGTCCATCAAAAGACTGTCTGGCTTGCTTGTTTCATCCGGATGCATACGGGCCACATAATGAATTGGGCAGTGAAATGCCCTCGAAATCGGGAAAGCTGGATGTGAAACCTGTAAAGGTTGTGCAAAATCACACCACAAAATACATCCGAGTATTATTAGAATTTTGCGAGGAAGGAACGGGATGACAGATGCTGACTGGAACGAGCGGGCGGATTCGGTGATGTACGGGTAATACCTACTTTCAGCTGGATTGATAAGTACCTCACCTATCCGGGATTTCGGGTGGGGAAAACGGTAACAGTTTCTTCGAATACCAAGAGAAGGCTTCTTTCCTTTTCTTCTCTCAGGTTGTTTAACATCCCTCATTGGCGATCAAGTTCGGTCCCGAGGCGATGGCTATTTGCGGCCATTCGCGTAGCGAATAGGACATGAGGCTCGTGCCGCATCAAGCGAGAAAAGGCTGGCTAAAAGTCCTCAAGTAGCACATGGAAAATGTTCCAGCTGAGCGGGATGTTGAACTTATCTGGAATGCCACTCGTCTTCCGTTCTACATCTCGACACCATGAAACCGTATGTCTTTACCAACAATAAGCACGAGAGGGTGAACGTGAGATGGCGTGATTATTAGTTATAGGTCTTTGATATATCAATGGTGGCATCATTTGGCGCACGGCATGATATCGTGGTCTAACATCAACAAGAAACCAATGTCGGGCTGGTATTGGGACGGCGAGACCACACACCATCAAGCATTCAGCTCTGCTATGCTCAAGGTCATTTACATAGTCTGCTCTCCAACAACTCCCCTCGCGCATCAGATTGCACGAGTTTAGTGCCTCTCGCGCCTCCTGGGGGCCGCTCTTATTATGTCGTCCACACGGAGAAGCAGCTATTCGCAACAGTTAGCATTGTTGTGGTTATATCGATGAAATGGGGAAAACATACCTCAGCGGCTTCACTGGCCGAAGAAACGACAGCCTTCTTAAGCTTGTAACTCTCAATAACACCCAGGTCCCTCATATCGGCAATGCCACCTCCTGGTGTCATGAGATCCAGGCCATAGGTGTTTAGACCGTCGTAGATAGCCTTGCGCAAACGGGCAACAAGGTCGCCAGAGTCGAGACCAGCGTTGTCCGCCAGGATGGTAGGCAGTTGCCTGAGGGCAGTGGCGAAAGCAGACACAGCAGTCTGCTTCTTGCCCTCAACCCGAGTAGCAGCACCCTCAACAGCCTTGGCCATAACCATCTCAGCGCATCCACCACCCAATGTTGTCCTGGGCTCCTTAACGGTCTGTGAAAGCACGGCGAGAGCGTCGTGCAGAGACCTCTCGGCTTCGTCGAGCAACTGATCGGTAGCACCGCGGAGAACGACGGTGCAGGCCTGGCCGGCAGCGGTGCCGGAGAATCTGATAAGGGTATCCTCGCCAATAATAACCTCCTCGATGACGTCGCAGTATCCAAGCTTGACTTGCTCAGGGTGGTCGAAGGTAGAAGCGATCTCACCGCCGGTGACGAGGGCAAGACGCTCAATGCCGTCGAAATCAGCGTGCTCGATCGACATGATGCCGGCATCGGTGAACAGTTGCTCGGGCCAGTTGTAAATCAGCTGCCTGTTGATAAAACAGTTGATGCCGTGCGCCTTGATCTTCTCCACCTTGGCCTTCATCTTATCCTTCTCCGCCTTTTCGAGCTCAGCGAGCTTGCTGGTCGAGCTGACCTTGACGCGCGCACCAAAGATCTTGACCTTGTCGGTATCCATCGATGTGTTGGCGACGAGGATCTTGGCCTTCTCAAGGCGCTTGGGCTGGTTGACACCGATCTTTTTGTCGAGGATGAAGCCATCGTCGAGGTATGATTCGCTGAGCTTGCCGCCGGACTTCTTGATGATCTGAATGTGGCTGAGGTCGGCGGAACCCTTCAGGCGCAAAATGGCCTCGGTCGCGAGCTCGGCGAAGTGGTCTCTGTCCTGCGCAAGAATCTTGGAGCTGAGTGTTGTGCGCGCGATGGCGACAAGGTCTTTCCTGAACACCTCGGCGTTGCTGCTGTGGTCAACGGCAGAAGCCTCAAGGGCCTTGAGCGCAGCCTGGGAAGCTATCCGGTAACCCTCGATGATAGTCTGGGGGTGGATCTTCTTGTCAACAAGCTTCTCGGCCTCGCGCAAGAGCTCGGCGGCAAGGACGGCAACCGAGGTGGTGCCATCACCGACTTCGTCATCCTGGACCTTGGAGATGTTTACGAGGACCTTGGCGGCGGCGTTGTCGAGAGCAATAGACTTGAGGATAGTAGCACCGTCGTTCGTTACTAGAATCTCACCGGTCGAGCTATAAGTTGTGGTGATGCGGTCAGCACATGACAGCGGCGCGTCAAGCATGTAGATAGGGAAGTTGGGGATCAAGCATACGCAGACTGAAGGATCTTGTCCATGCCCTTGGGACCAAGAGTGCTCTTGACGAGGTCGCCAACAGCAATGGCGCCAACGAAGGCACTGAGACGGGCATTCTCTCCCTTCTCCTCTGTAGTGCCCTCCTCGAAGATCTGGGTGGGGCTAAACGAGGCCTGGACATGGTTAGGCGTTTGGTTAGTTACGGTGAGCTTGGAAAGGTTCCCAAGGTGGTGTACGAATCAACTTGCCATGATGTTGAAGAAGCTTAGATATTAGACAAAATGGTCGGGTTTACGGTGTGCACGGGGGGGTTGAGGTTGGGAGAGAAGAAGCAAGCTTGGTGGTATATTTTGGGTGGACGTATGGATACCCTGAACGTGAACTCCTTTCTACAGCCAGTTCTGCCAGCGGGATGATGCTCTTCTGAATTCCAGACACTTTTTGGACGGCAGGCCACGGCAAAATTCCAGAGCTCCTGTCCTCCTTTACCTTCACCGCCCACGACAGTTGGCATAAAATGCTTGTCACTCGAATGCCAGGCCGTTTGCCCCTCCTTTGACAGACAAATGTCCACTGAGGTGGGAAGGGGACCCCACTTGTACGTCTGGCGTGGGGAAAGGAAGAAAGGGGGGAGGGGTGGACAGCACAGCACTTTGGAGAAGGAGCCCAGGGGACTGCCGTCGAGTGTTCAGTTTCTACGGGCGGGAGTGGCCACGAGGCTCAACTGGAAGCCAAATGGATCTGCCTGCCCGTTCAACGAACCACATGCAACCTGACTTGACTTGAAGGTGATGGCAACTTAAAACTTGTGAGCTTGCTGAAAGCGGACAGACGCTGCTTTGGTCGACATTTGTTCCGTGCACAAAACGAACAATACTTAGGTAGCGTGACTGCCTGCCGCCATCATCTTGTGAAAGAAGGGAAAAGTCAAAGTTGACTGACAATATTCAGAAGCTCAACTTTCCCAGGTTGAGTCCACTGGAACTATACAATATCCATGATACCTTATCTGAGGCTCCTTGAACCTTTAAACTATCCACCACATCATTGCAGTCACTGGCATAAAAGTCCCATTTTAGCGATTCCATAGAGAGGGGATCTGGTAGGGTAACCAATAACGCTGCAGTATTGCCTCTTAGAGTGGGGCATTTCTTTCGCGGTCCTCCCTGGTCCTCTGGCCGTTCTCACTGAACCCCACCACAATCTGCGCGCTGCGCACAAATTCTCACAATAATCCTGACGACCGCATAGCCAGCACGTTGTTCCGCCCGCGGCATCCAAGAAAAAAATCCGAAGCGGCCAGCCCAGATCCCGTCATCCACCAAGTCCAACCACCACCACCACCAGAGGCGCCTTCCCGACCGACCCCTACATCGCCAGCGACTAATCCCCGGCACCGACCAACAGTAAGCATATTCACATTAATTGCCCAGCATGGCGCCGTCGTTCGACCACCTCCGCGACGAGGACCTCGACGAGGATGATTTCGATGTTGATGAGGTCGACATTTCCGATATTCGCGAGAAGTACGAGGTTCAGCTTGAACAGGGCTACGATGCCTTCGTTGTTGTCGACGGCCTCCCCGAGGTCACCGAGGAGCAAAAACCCAAGCTCGTCAAGTTCTTGTTGAAGAAGCTCAACACTGTTGGCAAGACCCGGGAGGACCTCATCTTCATGCCCATGGGCGAGGATGGAAAGTCCATGAGGTATGCAACACTGTCGCCTTAAATGATGCGCATCTACAGACCGGCCAACCATCGCTGCACCCGACCGCGATGTGTCCCTCATGCTGTGGATGTTGGCTCCCCGACCAGGGCACTGATATGAATTCTGTAGATTCGCCTTCGTCGAGTACTCGTCCCCCGCCGAGGCTGCTGCCGCCTGCAGACAGCTCGACCTCGTTCCCCTCGACAAGAAGCACACCCTGCGCGTCAACAAGCTTACCGATGTCGATCGCTATGGTCGCGAGGGCCGTATCGATGACGAGTACACTCCTCCCAAGATCGAGGAGTTCCAGGAGAAGGAGCACCTGCGCTCCTTCATGGCCGACCCCAGCGGCCGCGGCAGAGATCAGTTCGTTATGTTCAGGGGAGAGTCTGTTGGCGTTTTCTGGAACAACGAGAAGGATACGCCCGAGAACGTTGTCGACCGTCAACACTGGACCGAGACCTTTGTGCAGTGGTCGCCCCTCGGTACCTACCTCACCTCCGTCCACGCCCAGGGTGTTCAGCTTTGGGGTGGTCCCTCGTGGACCAGGCAGAGGCGTTTCGCCCATCCTTTCGTCAACCTTGTCGCCTTCTCTCCCAACGAAAAGTACATTGTTACCTGGTCCAACAGGCCGATTTCGATCCCCGAGGAGGGCCATCCTGCTCTTTCGGTAGAAGACGACGGCAAAAACTACGTTATCTGGGATATCGAGACCTCCAAGCCCCTCCGTTCTTTCGCCCAGCTCGACACCCCCGCCGCCCCCGCCGCCGAGGGCGATGCTCCCAAGAAGGCCCCCAAGTTCCCCTGGCCCGCATTCAAGTGGTCTGCCGATGACAAGTACGTCGCCAGGCTCAACCCCGGCCAGTCCATTTCCGTCTACGAGCTCCCGAGGATGAACCTGCTGGACAAGACCGCCATCAAGATCGAGGGCGTTGTGGACTTTGACTGGGCCCCCGCCACCGTGCAGCGCGATGGTGTCAAGACCTACGAGCAGCTTTTCTGCTTCTGGACCCCTGAGATCGGCAGCAACCCCGCCAGAGTCGGTTTGATGAGCATCCCCTCCAAGCAGACTGTCAGGTCACTGAACCTCTTCAGCGTCTCGGATGCCAAGCTTCACTGGCAGTCCGAGGGTGCTTACATCTGCGTCAAGGTTGACCGTCACTCCAAGTCCAAGAAGTCTCAGGCCACCACTCTTGAGATTTTCCGTGTCAAGGAGAAGGGTGTTCCCGTGGAAGTTGTCGACACCATCAAGGATACCGTAATAAACTTTGCTTGGGAGCCCAAGGGCGACAGGTTCGTTATTATCAGCACCACCGAGCCTGTCGGTGCCACCGCCGTTCCCCCCAAGACGTCGGTCGCTTTCTTCTGCCCCGAGAAGGCCAAGGGCAATGCTGTTGGAAACTTCAAGCATCTCCGCACTCTCGAGAAGAAGAACAGCAACGCCATCTACTGGTCGCCTAAGGGTCGCTTCGTAGTCGTTGCCACTGTTGCCAACACTCAGAGCTCCGATCTCGACTTCTACGACCTGGACTTCGAGGGTGAGAAGCCCGAGTCCGACAAGGACCTTACCGCCAACCTTCAGCTCATGAACACCGCTGACCACTACGGTGTCACCGACGTCGAGTGGGACCCCTCTGGTCGCTTCGTTGCCACCTGGGCTTCCGCGTGGAAGCACTCTGTAAGTTCTCCTTTGCTATTTGACGGGCATGATGTATAACAGAAATCGCTAACACGGGCCAAAAACAGATGGAGAACGGATATCATCTGTACGACTTCAAGGGTGAGCAGCTGCGCGAGGAGACTATCGAGAAGTTCAAGCAGTTCCAGTGGAGGCCGCGCCCCGCTACCCTCCTTAGCAAGGAGGAGCAGAAGGCCATCCGCCGCAACCTTCGCGAGTACTCGAGGATCTTTGAGCAGGAAGACGCCGAGCGCATCAGCAGCGCCGACGTTGCCGTTGTCGAGGCCCGTCGTCGTCTCCTCGAGGAGTGGTTCGCTTGGCGCGAGTCCATCGTGCAGGAGGTTGCCGAGGAGCGCGAGATCTACGGTCTTCCCGCGGATCCCGCTGCCGAGCTCATCAAGGCCAAGACCTCGGAGCTCTCCACCGACGGGGAGGAGCAGGTCATCGAAGAGATCATGGAGGAAGTGTTGGAGGAGACCGAGGAGATCGTTCAGTAAATGCGCGAACAGGCGGCGGCAGTAGTTTGATATGTTGTGAAGTTACATGGCGTACCGTTTTCTTCCCGTTTTCAAAAGGGTCATCTGAGGGTACAGTGAATAAAATGAACCGGTTCTTTCATATCTCTGGGCCTTGTCTTCTCTCTCTTCTTTCTCTACGTTGTACCTGTTTTGTTTGTTATAAAAGCGGTGCATGCGTAGACTAGTCGGTTGGTGGATTTAAAAGAGCTGTTTCGTTGGCTTTGTTGCTATCATTCTCTGGATTCCCAAATCGGGCTCAGACTCCTGATGATGACCTGAATATCATATTTAACTGGAGGTTAGATTATCTGAAGACCTCAACACTGTGGAGTATCGGTCGACGGATAGACACTTGCTTTGTTCTACCTATCCCACCCAACATTTTCACTAATGAATGGGCATAGAGAAGACGGTGGATTGGAAACCTACACATGCCAGATTTTGCAGTTATTTCTTTCATCTCGCCCTTGGGCTTCATTTCCTTGACGATCGATCTTGTCGCCAAGGGTTTGTTCGCAGACCGGGCTGAGAGCAACCGAGATATCCTCTCTGAGAATCGCAACGGGACAGCAACAGCATGTAGAAGAATAGCAAAATAGATGTTTTAGGGAATATTCTACGCGGAGCCGCCGTAGTTGCCTCTCGACTCTTTACCACATGGACAAAACATCAGTACTATATCTGTCGACTAATCCTGATTGGCATCATACCGACCAAGCATAGGGTGTTATAAGATACTTAGCTTTGGTCCTTTGCTTAGATACCTGATAGTTATGTGCGATCGAAGGTGGCGAGACTTCACGACGGTTTCCTTGTTGGATAAGCTCGCGCACTTGGCCCATGGTTAGATGACGAGTGACTTGTATGTAAGTGTTGTATGATTGCATCAAACTTGTTATGTGCACTGAAAAGGCTAGTCCGAAAATATTACTAATACACCTGCGTTCCATCTTTCTGGGTTCGATTCTCTGCAAACTACCGAAGGGAGAAAAAGGCAAAAGAAAGACCCTGAGGGGTACTCTTTGCGGGCATCTAACACCAATATGATTCGAACGCCCCTGCACCTCTCCGGACAAAACACACACACAAAAAAAAAAAAAAAAAAATGAAGAGTCAAAACAACATTGCAACAACCACCACTCGTTCAGAGCAGTGGTGGACCGTTTGAAGGCTTATTCTGTCGACTGGAGTGTTCCCAGATACCATATAGGTAGACCGGCTACTAGATGTGGGTGACCCCTTTTGCGTGTCTTCGCACATCGTTCCCGATCCGGACAGATAATAGGTTTTTGAGTTTTTTTTTTTGGAGACTCAAACGGTAGACCACCGTGCCACCTAAGCAAGCGGTTGTAAGATATGTACACCTGTTCTAATGCGCTGTGCTTTTCAAGATGCTCATGTGTTTCTGTGATTTTCGAGCGGAAGAGGTAAGGTAATGCAAGTGTCTGTCTACCTTACCGATGTCTGGGTCTGGAGGAGGTATGATTTCTGTTCGACTCTACCCTATACGTTTGTGACACTGAGATGAACGGCATGAAGATGCAAAAATTATCTCTATCTTCCTCTTTATATCTCAAACCTAACGGGGGTCGGGCGATGTCGAGGGGTGCGCCATGGAATCAATTCTTCCTCTATGATAGAAACGAACAAGTCACTTTCTTTGTAAAATCCGGCGATACTCTTCAATGCATGGGAGCGGATATTATGTCACCGTAAGGTAGTAGTTGGTTGAAAGGAATTCAAGGGAAAGCCGACTTAAGTACGATTTGTATCTGTCGGTTCTTTGATGGCCTACCTCGTGGTTGAACAGGTTGTATTGGACGGGCGGGAGGGAAAGCGGCCGAAGCCCGGATTTGAAAGTGAAGATTTGCGTGGTTGTTCGCTTGCGACACTCGCGAGCGGGAGGCATCATCGATGTCTTCGTCACCTCATAGCTTGTGCGATGGACTCTCACGTCCCGCTTGATGGGGGCAGTGATAGAGTGGCTTCACTGCTGGGGTCGGTCTGCGAGCGATAAATGGGCAGCGGTACCCATGGCTATTTTCTTTCCTGATGTCGGAGGTAGTGAACCCATGGCTAGGGAGCCTCAAGTAAAAGATGAGCAAGCGGTCAAAAACAAAACCGGAACTTGGCAAGGACAGATCCGCTCAAGTGGTTCGATCGCGCGATTCTGTGGCTCTTCAGTGTGATCTCGAAGCGAAAGAAAAGGAAAGTCCCGGCGAGAGCGGCGGCGAGCCGTATGTCCGGACTGGAGACGGACCTCGTTCGGGGTTCTTGTGGGGGGAAGCGGTGGAGATTGGTGGCAGTCAGGCCGGACGGCGTGGACGGAAGTGGTCAAAAGTGGGTCGGGGCCGCCGCCGCGCCCGCCGGGATCAAGGACAAAGTGGGTGAAGCCATTCGCGAAGCCTGGGCAAGCAACGTGGACGAATCCAGTTTTTTCGCTCGGTTTTGGCCTCGTGTGTGTGTGGAGATAGTTACTGAAAACTCAAAAGCATGTACACAGTGGTACGTATCAAGTTCGGGAACTGTCTTTGCCCAACAAAAAAACAGAATTATCTCTCTGTTCCGAGATTTCCCAACAGAAATCCGCCGCGCCGACGACTGTGGGCGATCTGGCCATGGCATCAAGGACATGAACCAAAATGCAACCCCCACTCCGACAGCCGACGACCTGCATGAGACCCCGATGTGTGAATCTGCAACCGACCGAACAGGGCCCCTTGCACACCAAACCTGGAAGCGGACGGCTTTGAGGACCCTGGTGGCCTGGTGTGGGAAAAAAGAACAGCACATGTGAAGACGATGTCGAGGAGGACTGATAATAAATACAGTATGGTCCCCTATTCCAACACCCCCCAGTACGAGCAACCTCCCCTGTTGCAACAACCCCCAGAGCGAAATTTTCCTTTTTACTATGGCTCTGAGCAACCCAGCAACTAGCAACAGTAAATGTGAAAAGTTGCTCTTAAATTTATATGGGAAAGGTGAAATTTTGGGGGGTTGAAAGTTAGTTTTGGGGCGGACAAAAGGGTAGAAAGAGCAGGGTTAGGGTTAGTATAGTCATGTAGACATAGTGGGGGACAAAAGTTTAGGCATAGGCTTTTGTTTGGGTGGTTTCGGTGGTGCGGCCCGTGCACCCTACCCTAGTCCCAGCAACCCCCCTGTTCCAACAACCCCTTTGCCCGAATTTTTGGGGTTGCTGGAACAGGGACCTGACTGTAGCAAGAGCAAACAAAGCCAGACTCTCAGACTTGGGAAAATGGACAAGTCTTTTGGCAGGGGTAATGATTGAAGCGCACGTCCGGGTACGATGAAACGGGCAGCCCTGTCGACAGCTCGAGGCAATAACGAAGGGGAAGAGAAGCTGAGAAGTCGGTCCTCTTAAGTAAGGTATGTACACATGGACTACACTACACTACCTGTCTACCCCGCGCAATGCTACGCCGTTACGGAACTGGTAGTATCTCCACCCATCCTTGTACCTTAGTATGACCTTGAGGTTATCTTAGCCTCAGGCAACCGAGTCCTCATCGATCAAGCTTCAATCCATCCAACTCGGGTTGGAGAGGGGACAACCTTGAAACGGTTTCGTCCGAGAACTGAATCGAAGACGGGAATCTCATGAGCACATGAGTCGTCATCGTCTCGAAAGGTTGGTGACTTTGACCGGAGAAAGATACGGACGCTGCAACGGAAATTCAGCGCGATATCCCTGCATGTTGCAATCAAGAAGGAACAGATCTCCAGTCAGTCGATGTCCAACAGGAGTGGTCAACTTGCCCATGATGTCTCCAGCTCGTCTTCGCCCCCCCTCGCCTCCAATTCGGAATGCCCTCGACGACAAACAGATGCTCTCCAAAGTCCAATCAGTTGCTTGTCGGTGAACCTCGGCAAGACATATGCATGGCAAGACATCTGCGTGTCTCTCTTATCTCGCCAATTTCCAGTCATGTCGTATGTAGCTGTCGTTGGCCAGTTTGGGCGATCCCGCTCAACCCTTTTCCAGCCAATTCCCCTTCAACCCTTGTTTCAGCTCTGAGCCGACACAGACTAGCATGTGAATGTTACAGTGTACTTGGAGGTACTTCCATCCCCCCTCTCCACGATTATCTTGGCCTCCAGATTGCCATCCAACATTGGACCCCAATGCATCTCATTATCACTCCCAAAAGCGGTGAAAAGAGAGAGATTACAGTGCAGTGATAGAATGTAGACACGATGCACGATTGGCATCTCTGCAAAACTTGCATTGATGAGAGGGACTAGACTAGAGCATGCATGGCAGCCAGAGGGTTTTATCGTAAAAGCGGGCGAGGCGCCCAACTCTGGATCCATTCAGTTATTACCAGCCAGCCAATTACTGCATGTGTGCTCAAGTCCAGTCTCATTTCAATCCTTGGGAAAATGCTTCGTAGCAGTGGCCAAAAGAGAGGTGGTCCCGTCCCTAGTCGTTGCCTGGACGCATCTTGGTATTGCCTCCTGTATCCGCATTCTGGCGTTTTTTTGACTCTACAAGTCTGGAGGTACCTATTGGCCAACGCGGACAACCTGGAAGGCGGTAGAGGCGGGAGCGCCGTAACTGGTAGCGTCCACAGCCATGAATGAGCCTCCTCCATAACAGCTATTCGCCATGTTCCAAGGGGCACACAGATTTGGAAGAGAAAGCACGGTTTACACCACCTGGTTTGGTATATATATAAATAAACCAGAAACATTCGGCCTTCCATTGTCAAACCTAAAACCTTTTCTTGGACCGGTTGCTTCTACAGTCTCCAGCTTACCTAGTACAGCATCCCCCCATCCCGGACCGAGCCCCGTAACATCGGAATCCCAACAAATCATCCACCGGGCAAAAACAACCGACCCACGCCTAGCACCACAAATTTTCCGGGGTCCCTGCGAGACAGCAAAACACTTTGATTCTGTTTTTTCTTTTCACGCATCCTCTCCCACAGGCTTTCCACTTGGATTTAGAGATTTGGCTTTTCCACCAACCTTCTTCTTCCCTGTGTGCTGTTTGTTTCGGTTGTGTCTCCAACAAGTCCTTGACGGTAAGCATTTGCTCCCTCATCCTCCATGGCCACCTCGCAACACCTCTTCCCTTGAAAGAGTCGACCAACACCACGACTACGACTGTAAAGTCGCCTCAACCTCGGCCATTACCAACCAACAAACCCATGAGCCCTCTTTGCTGACGCTTCTGATCCAGTCCGTTTCGTGACATCAGGCAGATAAAGGTTGTTTGGATCCGTCTCGACTATCCAATCCCCAAGATGGCGTCTGTCTCCTCTGCCCTGCCCATGGGCAACAAGCCTACCCTACGCAGGACCCAAACCGAGGCCACCACCGACTCGTACCCTGCTACCGCCGATGCCTCTCCCTTTGACACTCCCCTTGAGCGCTCGGCCTCCAACACCTCGCTTTCCTCCTTGGCCTCCGAGAACGTCAAGGTCGACAAGGCCGAGTTCGGCAAGCTGATCGACACCTACGGCAACGAGTTCGAGGTCCCCGACTTCACCATCAAGGACATCCGCGATGCCATCCCCAAGCACTGCTACGAGCGTTCGGCTCTTCGCAGCTTGTCGTATGTCGCCCGCGACATGATCTACCTCGGTATCACCTTCTACGTTTGGAACAAATATGTCACTCCCGAGTATATCCCTCTCAAGGCCGCCCGTGTCGTCCTCTGGGGTCTGTACACCTTCATGCAGGGTCTTTTCGGCACCGGTCTTTGGGTCCTTGCCCACGAGTGCGGTCACCAGGCTTTCTCTCCGTCCAGGTTAATCAACGACACCGTCGGCTGGTTCCTCCACTCCGCCCTTCTCGTCCCCTACTTCTCGTGGAAGTTCTCCCACAGCAGGCACCACAAGGCCACCGGCAACATCGAGCGCGACATGGTCTTCGTTCCTCGCACCCGTGAGCAGCAGGCTTCCCGCATCGGCCGTTTCGCCCACGAGCTTTCCGAGTTGACCGAGGAGACCCCCATCTACACCTTGGTCCACCTTGTCGGTCAGCAGCTCATCGGCTGGCCCAACTACCTCATGACCAACGTCACCGGCCACAACAACCACGAGAAGCAGCGCGAGGGTCGTGGAAAGGGCAAGCAGAACGGCTGGTTCACCGGTGTTAACCACTTCAACCCCAGCTCTCCCCTCTATGACGAGCGTGAGGCCCCCTGGATCATCGTCTCCGACATCGGCATCGCCATCGCCATCACCGCCCTCGTCTACCTCGGCAACACCTTTGGCTGGTCCAACATGTTCGTCTGGTACTTTCTCCCCTACCTCTGGGTCAACCACTGGCTTGTTGCCATTACCTACCTCCAGCACACCGACCCCTCACTTCCCCACTACACCGCTGAGGAGTGGAACTTCGTCCGTGGTGCCGCCGCGACTATTGATCGTGAGTTCGGTTTCATCGGCCGTCACCTCCTCCACGGCATTATCGAGACCCACGTCCTCCACCACTACGTCAGCACCATCCCCTTCTACAACGCCGACGAAGCCTCCGAGGCCATCAAGCAGGTCATGGGCAAGCACTACCGCTCCGACGTCAAGGATGGGCCCATCGGTTTCATCAAGTCCATGTGGAAGGCTGCTCGTTGGTGCCAGTGGGTTGAGCCTACCGAGGGCGCTGAGGGCAAGGCTAAGGGCGTCTTGTTCTACCGCAACCAGAACAACCTTGGCGTCAAGCCTGCCAAGCTCCCCAAGACCAACTAAAGTATTCCAATAAAACGACGGACGGACAACAAGAGTCAAGAGCCGTCCCATTGCCCATCATCATCCGGGTCGTGTGACTTCACACTGCCGGTCCTCTTCATGAAGCAGCGACAAGATTCGAATCGGTTTGGCATAGGCTGACCAACGCTCAGCACTAGGTCCCCAAAGGGGACACATGCAAGGATTGCTATAGAAGAACCTGGGAAAGGTATCATATCAATTATGTTTCCAGGAAAATCAACAAGAATGGGCGGTTTAGGTCTTTTTGTCATCGATATGTGCGCACAGGAATGGGAATGGGAATGGGAAATCGATGATTATTAAATCGAATCGAATGGGAAAAAAAGGGATACCATAAAAAGCGGGAGGTTGCCATTTTCTTAAAGAGACATGATTTCGGCCGGTATATAGGGAGTGTGCATAGACAGGGTTAGAAAGAACTGAAGCTCGAGAAAAAACAGATAAAGACTTATCAAAGTATTTTAACGACAACGGGCTGTTTGCATCGAATCGAAATTGTTTTCATCAAGTATGGCATCATCGTCGGGCATTGAAGCGAAGAAGAGAAGATTCATAGACAGGAATCTGGGATATCGACGTCAGGAACTGTCTGGTATGTCTGGTATGCAGAGTATGGGAGCATGGTTATAGTTGAAAGCGAAGTTCGTTTGGAAAGGGAGCGAGAACACATATTCCATTACATCTTTCACCTTTCCTATGTCCTCTTCTTGGCCGCTGTCATCACTTGACCACTATTCACTTGACCACGACGGCACAACCACACACCTTCAACCGAGCACCTGGTCAACCTGGTATTTCGCACTCATAAGTCCGGACGATCCGATTGGAGGACTGTTTCATCCCTTATCATGGAACCCGTTCACTAAGCTCACCAAGCTACAAGCGCCGAACCAAACAGTTTCGCTGCAAGTATAACTACAAAGTTCTGTTACTTGGATTGATGGATGCCTGCATTCAGTTGTGACCCCCTCCCAATCCATCATCGCAAAAGAGGAGGGTACGTAGCGAAGGGAAGGAAGTTCATCGTCTTCGCCCAAGGTTGGTTGGTGTGTCAAAAATCAGTGCGGGGTGGCGTCATGTCGTCCTACTTGTTGACCGTCTGAGCTGTCGTGAACGGGGGCACAGACGCAAACACTACCTCGAGAAGCACAAAACCGATGATAAGCTGTGCTAAGCTGACCTCACATGCTGTGCTGAGCTGAATGCGTCAAGCTCATGTTTTCAGCCGATGATTGCTGATATCTAGGTATCTGACGAATTGTTCTTCTAAGAATCAAGGCTGTCAACTCCGCTGGTAAAGTGGTTTCTCTTTCTTTTCAGATTGCTGAAGGGTTGGCGTGAGTTGAATTCAATTACTTTAGTTCCTCCAATACGTAAAGGACAACATCTACCATTCAGAATACGTACGGCATTGTTCATTGTTCATACTGATGTCCTGACATCCTATATTACTTTACCTCGGACGGCGACGATAGATCACCCTACTTATATGGGCCATAACGTAGTTCACACCAAATGACGCAGTGTGACGAACGGCAGTCTGATCTGCCTAAGTGGGATAGCTGAAGGTAAAGACTATCAGTGCTGTTCGGTGAAGCCAAAAGGTTCACAACAAGT
>MU859225.1:54593-78789 GCA_033297205.1 Pseudoneurospora amorphoporcata | reverse complement strand
AAGGTTGAAGGGATCAACAAGGCCTTCGAGACCAAAGTAGTTTATTAGCTGAATTGAACTACTGTTCCAAGCCCAGAAACCTGCCCTTGTCACAGTAGCCTCCGTCACCCACACGCCAACGACACCACCTCGGAAAATCCCCTCGCGATGTCACAGGCTATAAATCACCAACAGCCAATTGCACATAGTACGTAGTTTGTATTCAATCATCGTGTCTTCTTCTGACGGTATACCGACCGATGACCTGCAGCCAGATCAATGAGGAGGCAGTTGAGAAAATCAACCAGGACTGAAGCCCCTGTTGACAACAAGGCCATCGTGTCTCCCACGTACGTACCACATTCTCATCCGCTTGTACCCTCATTCAAGTAAACTCATTCTAACCTGTCGTTCACAACAGGTTCCAACATCACTGCTCCCAAAGCACCCGTTGTCCAGCGCGCGCCACAATTTAATATAGCACAACCGTCATCCAACCGCAGGCCGCCGGGCGGCCGTAGCTGAGCTAGAGGAGGGCCTCAGGGACATGCAAAACCCGAGGTCCCCTCGGCCGTCCGGCGTCTCTAGCTCAAAGATCAGTAGCCTCACCCAGCTGTATTTGAACAATGTCCAGGTAAGAAGAAGCGCACCCTGTCTGGGTTCGGCCGTATGCACGATTGATGCAGCAGAGCTAACCACCTCACGATCCTTTGACAGTACGAATCACAGCTGCGGACTATGCGCGTTAAGAGGGCAGTTAAGGGAAAACCCCTAACGCGGAAACGAACTGACCTTGAGTTGCATACTCACTACAAGAAGACACCAAACACTCACAAGCAGAGTGTTCTGTACGTCGTAGGTTCAGTAACCCGCAAATGGCTTGATCAGGCAAACGGAGTCGTGATGTGGTTCTCGATCATCTCAAGGGCATCAATCGCAGTCTGATCGGCATCAAGCAATTGTCGAAGTGAACGGAGTGGATGTAATAGGAGGCACAGGAATGGTGGTGAACTTGTTGATTGAAGAAGAAGAAGAAGGAGAAGGAGGAAAAGAAAGAGTAGGAGGAGGGGACAAAAAACGGTTAGGGGACACTCGAATGTAATTGTATCAAGCAGTCGCAATAACAAATGTCAAGATGACCCAGCCATCTTGTTCAACATCAATTGCTACCTAAATTCAGCTGTCGCTCTTGCCTTGAAGAAGTGCATTGACATACATGGAAGAGAAGGTGTTGGAAGTCCATTGCATGAGCGACCATTCACTGAGATGCCCTTGTTCTTTCCATTCACCGGCACCCACTCCTTCCGCATATTTAGTGCTAACCCGGTTTCAATTTCCCTCCATACCTCTAGTTGTCTTTCCATCCTCAAACACTCGCAGAAAGCATCATCGCGCACAGCATGGACGACCACAACCACGCCCATGCCCACGGAACATATGGTGCTCTCAAACCGCCTGCACCGCCGAATGCATCCCAGGGAGCGGAAGACGCTGCTCAAGCTCTCGAAAGCGACAATCCTGAACCAGCTTTCAGCGCTACGGGGTCACCATGGCATCATACGAGGTACGGACATTGAACATCGCTTCGACACCTCCAAGCATCGTTCCCAAAGATCCTTTCTAACACGCGGTGTGAAGGTCACGATTCCAGTCCCAGAGGGAGAGAGATCTGGAAGAGCTGATGATGAAATGGGGCCACCTCTTCTCCTTCCTCCTCCTTGTTCTCTGGATCTGCTTTATCCTTCTTTATCTCTGGGTCCTGGCAAACGTCTTGTACTATGGTCTTGGAATTATTCTCCTCGTACTTGGGACGACAACAAAGGTGTTCCGGAGCTTCCAGAGCCTGTTTGGACTTGTGTCTTTCCTTCTCTGGTATCCGGTGCGTTGGATAGGGTATGTGGTTGGATTCGCGGTGCTTGCAGCCCTTTAAGTTGGGATCTGGAATGGCATGAACCGCATGTCTTGAGCCTGAAACATAAAGGAACAGAGGCAAATCAGGATGGCCAAGATGGAAGAGAGTACTACCGCGTCGAATATTTGATGCCAGGTACTGTGTAAGATGGACTCAAGAGATGTTAGCAAATTGGGCCTGGCGGGCACGCGAGGCGTTTTGAAGGTGTAACCTATCGTTAAATTCTGAAGCACCTATCGCTACCTATGACTGAACATATTGCTTAAAACGAATCCGAACAATAAGATAATGTTTTCACTAATGACAAAGTGAACGTACCTAGTTGATTTAAATCAGTGAGCACAGGAATGGCGGGGAACTTGTTGCTTAAAAGAGAAGAAGAAGAAGGAGGGTATTAGAAGAGGACGTGGTCGTATAGACAATCGATATTGACCTTAATAGCAGATACATGGACAGATGAGGAGATGACCATCAAGTTCAATACCTAATGCTACCTACATTACATATCGGTCTTGGCGAATTGGATTGTCAAGTTTGGAAAAGAAGGTGTTGATGTCCGTGCCATGGGTGCCCAATCACTTGGCTTTGGATGTGCTTTCCATTCAATGGGCGTGCTCTCCTTCCACTGACACCTGCTTCAGGTATTTAAGCCGCAATGGTTTCACTTTCCGTTTCGCCGCTTCAAATTCCAACATTCAACATTACAACTATTAATTTTGCTGTCGTCGCCTTTCCAGCTTCAAAAAAAAAGGGAAATTCCGCACAACATGTACGACCATCGTCACGACCCGGAGTGGCCATATAAGCAGTCCCGTCCGTCTCGTTTACCACAACCATCTCAAACATTCGACATGTCTTCCCAAGACAACACTGGGGACCATCGTCAAGACCCTTCGAGCCACAGTCATGGAGTTAGATCAGTAAATCGGCATTGCAATTACCAGGCCACGTATGTTGCCCCTTTTATTAACCCCGTCTTCCTACATCAATAAAGAGGGTTCTGACGATCATTTATAGGTACGATTTCTTCAATCAGGTCCTGTTCTTCTTTATGCCCGGGTATTATTCCTGTGCATCCTCGTCTTCCTTTCGCTGACCATAATAATCTTCTGGTTGGGAATCAAGACCCTTCACATGGCTATGGGAGCGACATTGAACGCGCTGGAACTTGGTGCCTTGGTGCTACGTTGGATTCATTATGTACTGGGCTTGGTGGTATGGCACTTGGGAACTCGACTTACTTACTCGCTATGGGTGGGAAGTTTTGGGGGTCTGGCGTTGGGAATCATCGGAGGGTTTATATTGGAGGGATAAAGCAACAGTGTGAATGACTGGAAGCATGCTGCCTACGAGCTCTTTGGGTCTTGGGCAGTTGGCCCGTTATCCGGCCACTCGAGCATTCTGCCCACCAATCTGCCCTTCCATTCATCGTGCGACCGCAATTGGCGGGCCCCGGCGCTTATCCGCATCTCGGGAGGCTGTGTGCTTGGAACGGGCCGCTGCAACGGCCGGCAGCTCGCCAACCCCTGCGTGTGGCACAGACGAGCGAGGAGGGAAGCAAACGGATTCTGCAGCATGCATACACCTGATAAGTGAGCGCCACTCCCCTCCCATAAGCCCATCGCTGCCCGAGTCTGTTCTCGGATTCTCTCTCGCCAAACTGTTTCATTCCGTTACCTCCTCGTTGGGAGAACACCCTTTCTTGATAGTTTCCATTTGCGTATGAAGTGGAGGCTATTACGAATCAGCTAGTGCTGTGTTGAGACTTGAGTCAACAGCCAACATGTCGATCGCGCCGACCCCTCATGCCGGAGCATATGAGGCAAATTCAAAAAAGAAACTGCAACCTGCGACTGAGTTGTTTTCTATGGAGCGAAAGCCTGAAGATCTCGCCGGTTGTATCATGTACCTACCAGGCGGCAATGTGAACGGTCTTCCTTGGGATTACGGGTATCGCAACCATCCGGTGGTCGTACTATCGCCGAAAGTCTCTGATGATAATACAGTGGAAATACTAGGGGTAGGTACATAGGCTTTTATAATGCAGCTCTTTCCCCTGCCACGCTCCTGTTTCACTTCCTTGTCAATATACCTCCAATGACTAATGTATGGTCCTCTCAAGATGACAAGTTTCAATGGCAAACAGCTCGCGAAGAGGTTTAGGAACAACCGCTACGCGATGGAGGATGTTCTGAGGGAGAGATCCAAATATCTTCCCGTTGAGCCCTCCCCCGCCCACCCCGACACGCCAGAGACCCATGTGACGCTCAAGATGTTGCCTTACAACCCGAAAGAGAAGGCCTCGTACGTGGACACTTCTTCCAGACAAACCGTACGCTTCAAGGCACTCAGGGACTATACACCCTTCGGCTACAATCACGGCGCTTACCCGCGATTCTACCTCAACCATAACTCGTACCAACAACTGGCCGCGTTTGTCGGCTTCTCACCTGTCGGGCTGCTTCACACTCCTGCAGATCCAAAGCTAGAGGAAGAATCGGCAGCGCCACTCGCAGATACAGATAACCTTTACAGTTCCTCCGTTCCAAATCACGCCGTCGACATACCGCTTCATCCCGCCGTGAACCAACAAGCGGAACCAGTAACAACAACACACGCGCCAAAAGCGAAAGATACCCCGGTCTTAACTCACAACCAACCCACGGAAACTACATCTACACATTCCGATCTGGATGACCCATCCAAGCCTGCTCGGAACAATATCCGCCTCGTCCTGGTTTCCATTGCACTGCTAGCCGCCGGTACAGCTGTGCTCTCAGTAAGAGCTCAGTTGGGAGGAAGGCTAAAAGGAAGGCTATGACAGGAGACTGGGCGATGATGCTCGTGGGTGCCTCAAATAGACTTGTGGCTGCGGTGACGAGTGGTCTTGCCAGCATGGCATGGGCGATGGTGAGGCATCCCATGTCTGGAAGGACCTGAGGGCGTTATACCATGTAGGCTTACATAACTGCTCTTGCCTTTTGGGTAAAAGATGCGGTTCGAAGCTGACGAGGTGATGGAGTTCTTGATGAACGTCTACTCGAGGATTTACAAGTTACAGTAGGTACCTTACCTGCCCGTACTATGTTTGATAGGAAAGACGATGTAGTCATTGGCGATCACGGTCAAGATGACGACGGCGATGGCAAGCTCCATTAGGTGCTGATGGAAACTCCGGATGCGGGTTCCGACTGTTGAGCTAGGATACGGTAGGTGTAGCATGGGCGTTTTTCTCGCATTTTTTTGTGAAATAAATAGCGTCTACCTCTAGCATCTTATTCCACGTTCCGTTCCGTAACCGAAGATCTTGCGCTGGTGACCCCTCCTCTATCCCCAAAAATCTCAGGCTTATCTCTCTTTGCCTTGCGTGCCTTCCGTCTTCTGGTCATTTCCTTCCACCTGTGGGCCCTGGCCAACCAAAGTCCGTCATGTTTGCTGCCTGGGGCAATGAAAACCATTTCGATTTCTATACAAAGTTTCAATGAAAATCTCAATTTGTACGCTATCCCGCTGGCATACCAGTTTGGGCGTTACGTATCGTGAGCTATATACGTTACCTCGTACCCTTCCTTATAGCACAGTGAATCGAGTACTCAGGTACTAGAAATGTATGGACGAGCATCGGAGGTTGTCCAAATTTCCTGGTTCCTTAGCGTTCGTTACGACAAATTCATCTCCCGCGAACCCCGTTTAGTTGTCCAGAAGATGGACAAAGCCCAGGACGATATATGCGAAAGCACTTGGGCACCCTTGGCCAAGAGTCATCGTAAACAACGCATTCTACTTACAGCCACCAAGGCTAACTTTACGCTTTCCATACTATTGAATACTTCTTGGGGACTAGTGAATACGTGCTGGGGACTAGATATGGCCTCTTGGGAAGCAGTCAAGGCCTCATGGGAAGATGATTAAATACCGAAATTTTGGACCGAAAGATAGAAGTACCGATATGGAAATTACCAAAGCATGGAAAGTTTCGAGGATATGGGCAGTTACCGTTTCGTTTCCAGCTCATGGTTGTCAAGGTAACGGCTTGAGAATTTACCTAGAGGTAGGTATCTTATTTTCAATCTCACGATCTGCTTGTTATAACCCCTCCTTCTACTCTGCTCACCGCAATAAACACTCGCATTTCCTGCTTGTTACGATCCCGTCTTCTACTCTGCTCACCACGATCAACTCTCCCACTTCTGCCTTTTGGTTACCACGATTTTTTTCTCTCTCCCGGTTACACGTTGACCACCTCACCTCTCCATCCCATCCCTCGGCTCTCAAGAAGAGCATCTCCAGCAACCTCACCAACGAACATGAACCCACGGGTTCCAACAGAACTCTCCCCATCCCCTCCCCCGCCTCACTCCTCTCTCCTCACCTCCTCCCTTGACCTGGACCTCACCACTAACATAATGTCTCACCAGGTCGACGAAACCAACGCAGCCGTAACTACCAACCCTGCCCCGCTGGCGGGTACCAGGCGCCGCCGCGCCGACAACAACGATAAAGACGAGGTCGCGAGACCTATCATGCGCCGCCGTCTCAACAACGGCTATTACAGTGAGGGCCACTCCCTAGGTATCAACATATCTCAGCTTGCTAACACCACAACCCAACTTTTAGCGCCCATCTACCAAGACGGCTATGAGGCCACCCCAGACGACCATGAGGCCTACCTACAGAAGCCGCCAATTACCCACCAGGCTGAGAAGACCTTGACGTGCCAGAACGAGGACCTCGCAGGTCGCATCTTGTGGCTCGGGAACGAGGGGTTGAAGAAGATGGAACCTCGGGACAGCCTGACGGCTCCTCACCCCGTCGTCATCATGTCACCCAGGGTGAAAGCGAACGGCACTGTCGACTTCCTGGTGTGCACCTCGTTCAACGGGCTCAATCTCGCGGAAAGATTCCCCGAGGACTCTGATCGTCGACCCGAGCTTGCCAAGCAGGTGAGGTCCTACTTCCTTCCCATCGAAGGTTGCACTGAGCGGCACCCCGACGATCCCATCAGGAACTTCATGGTCCAGACCACCAAGAGGCCTGCGCACAGCAAGAAAAGGTCGTCGTACGTCAACACCATGGTCCTGCGCACGACCCAGTTCGACTGCCTTGAAGCCTACAGGGACGGTAACATACAGGATGGAGGGTCTTACTCGCAAGACTACTCCATCGACGAGCTGTCGTACCAGAGGCTTGACCTCTTCAGAAAGAACCAGGATCCTCCCCCGGAGAACATCCTGAGGTGGGGGACCATGTTCAAGGTGAAGAAGGCCAAGACGAATAAGACCAAGGGCAACAAGAAGACATCATGAGTGACGATAGCGGCAGCGGCCATAGGTCGGTGCTGCGCATTATCGTGTCACTCGCCTTCGACGGCAAAGGGCACCGCCATCGAGCGCGCTGCCAAGTACCGTGCCTGGCGCTTCCGCATCAAGGCGAAGAAGGAGATCTCGAGGTGGTTTCGGTTTTGTTGGTGTGGGTCTGGTTGTGGCGGAGTAGCAGCGATGATGGTGTTGGGTGAGCGGGTAAGCGTGAATGTTACGGGTGTTCATGGCAGCAGTGGAGGATGAGGTAGATAAGGTATACCTATGGGGGGAATCCGGCCCGATATGGCGTTTTGTATTGTTTGGTGTTTACGGGATGGGTTAGGTGTTTTGCATGCTTGTAGGAGGATACTTGGGTACCTTAGGTAGGTAGGTATGGTGTCGGGCTCAAACTCGGTATGGGCGGTGTTTGGGGGTTTACATGTATGGGGCAGGTGGTGCTTGTGCTTGAAGGGGAGCTTGGTCTTTGGTTCGATATGGGCTGGGTTTTGTACGGGGGTTATACAATGGGTGGTGCTTTGCTTGTAGGAGGATATGGCTTTGGGCGCGGCATAGGCGGCGTTTTGTACGGAGTTTATGGAGCGGGAGGAGGTTTTGCTTGTGGGGGACTTAATCCGGGGCTCGGTATGAGGCATGGGTGGTGTTCTGTTTGGAGTTGATGGAGCGGGTGATGCTTTGCTTGGTTTGTACGGGGACTTGATTGAGTTTCGATATGTGGCAACGTTTTGGTTTGGAGGTTATGGAGCGGGCGTATGGTTTGGAACTCGGTATGGGCTGGATTGGATGGCGGATTAAGTCTAGGCGGGACTTTGAGACCCAGGGCGGGGTACACTTGCTTTTTGGGATGGGATTACTTGCTATTTGGGAGGGGATGCACTTGCTGTTTGGGGACGACTCGACGGGAGGCAGGTTGCAACCAAATGGGCTCCTGCTATCTTGGAGAGTCGCGAAAAAGGAATTGAACATGGGTGGACAGTCCAGGTTGGACTGTGCAAGAGCGCTTGCCTCGACCAACAAATACTCTGACCAAATCGTGATATGTCTCGTACTGATTCGTGAACTAATCCCATGGAGTCCAGTATGCGTTCTTTGATCCAAAGTAACACGCTGTAATATTGGACCAAAGGGAAAGGAAACGGGGCCAAATGTCGCGATAGCCTCGTGGACAAGATGCCTGTTCCACTTGTAAACAAAAGCACCGTGGCGCGAGGCTTGGACTGGAACTCCCACTCGACATCTTTGGGATGCTTTGTTTAGGTGGCCTTACCTCCCTTGTTCTTGTCCGCCTTGGTCTTGAGGGGAATGTGCGGCGTTGGGGATGGCAGAGGAAGATGAAGAGGATGAGGCTGCGGCTGAGGAGGCTTGACTATAGAAAGCTCTGGGAGCAAGCCTTCCCGTGGGCCTGGGTGCTGGCTTTGACGCAGGTTTGACAACTTCCTTGCCCTTGCCCTTCTCTTCGCGGCTGGGTCAGGTTCAATGTTCTGGGTCGGACTTCTTCCCTAGAGGCAATGTAGTCCCGGCCGCGACCACAGTCCCAGTCGTCTGCTGCCACTGAATCTGATTCTCTTTCTTCCTCTCGGCAGCGCCCACGATCCGATTACCGCCTTCTGAAATGGACATTTCCATTGTAGGAGGCTGGAAGAACGACAACAAAGTTTGTTCCGGAGTGGTCTGGAAGTAACCGAAAAGGAAGAGGAGGCTTGATCGTTATAATGTGCTACAATGTATACAGCCGGCTCTGATCATAATGTAGCCAGTCGACCTGGGGCGCTGTCAGGATTAACATCTGCTCCCCATAACTTTCTGGCTTGCTCGATCATGGATTTATTCTCCGCATTCACCTTGTCGTTGTAGCGGATTCTTGATGTAACCAGCACTCAACTACCCCGCATCAGGATTCACTGATTCTGCCGGAGGCCTACCGCGAGGCCTTACCGTAGCACCAATGAGACTGACTGACGGCGTTCCCGAGCACCGATACCAAAGAATCGGAAGTTAAGCCCCCAAATAATTTGCTAATCCCCGCATGTAGGACAGCCAACGAGCGAGGAGGGAAGCAAACGGATTCTGCAGCATACTACATACACCCAACAAGTGGGTGTCACTCTCATAACCCCGTCGCTACACGAGTCTATTCTCGTACCTACCTCATTCTCTCTCACCTAATTCTCTTCTCCTTTTCTTCAGTTTTGGTTTATAGCAAGATCAATTTTCTCGACAGCTTCTATTTTCGCCTCTCAATCTCACAAGTCGGCATCAAGATCCGAGTCAACAGTCAACATGTCGACCGAGCCGGTCCCTGATCCCGAGGCCCATGAGCCAAACACAAAGAAGAAATTAGTATATCACGCGAACGCGATTGAGTTTGCAAGGAATCGAGAGTCCCAAGGTCTCGCTGGACTTATCATGTGGCTACCAGGCGACGCAAAAGGCCTTCCACGCGGCTACCTGTCTCTCAACCACCCGGTGGTCATACTATCACCTGCCCTCTCTGCCGACAACACTGTCGAGATAGTAGGGGTAGGTTCCAGTCCATCATTAGATCCAGACTGTTGCTCGCGTCGTGCGATATACCGAGGACTAATTCAAGCTTTTTTCCAAAGATGACAAGTTTCGGCGACAAAGACCTCACACGAAAATTTAAGACCCGCAAAGGAAAGAAGCAGAGGGCCAACTATCTTCCTGTCGAGCCCACACCTCCTCACCCTGACACGCCGGAGCGGAATGTAATGCTTAAGATGTTACCTTACTCGCCGAGAACGCCTTCATACGTGGACGGTTCGTCCAATTCTAGAAAAACCGTCCTCTTCTCGGAACTTCGGGAATTCTTCCATTACGATTGCATCCATGAGATTTTCCCAAGATTCTACCTGGACACAGACTCGTATCAAAAGTTGGCCGCCTTTGCCGGCTTCTCAATTGTTCAACTTGTTCACGTTCCCGCCGCGGACCCGGAAGTGGAAAAGCAACCCGTAGAGCAGCTCAAGGACACTACAATAGCCAGCATAGAGCCCCCCTCCGAGGATGACCACTCTCAGCTCTTCGGGCCCCGAGAACCGCGACCTTACCACTTCATTCCGCAGCCTCCCACTCCCCTAACTCCACCACCACCCCCGCCTGTTGATGACGATGACCACTCTCAGCTCTTCGGGCCCCGAGAACCGCAACCTTACCGCTTCATTCCGCAACCTCCAACTCCTCCAACTCCCCCAACTCCAGTACCACCGCCGCCTGGTGATGACGATGTCCCACCTGAACCACCGGTCTACCTAACGCCCAAACAAGAGAGGCTGATCATGGTTCTGGAGGAAGTGGCGATGCGATCTCGCCTACATGATATGCTTTCCTCTCAAGCATCAGACCTAACGCCCGAACAAGAGCTGATCGTGGAGGGCCTGAAGAGACAATTTCGCCTCCACAGTTTGCATGTGCTTTCCTCTCAAGCATCGGACTATATAACGCCCGAACAGAAGCGGCGCATGCGCCTGCTCACGGAGGAACTGGAGAGACAATCTCGCTTGCACGAGTTCCTTTCCTCTCGAGCATCGGACCATCCAACGCCCGAGCAAGAGCGGGTCATGGAGGAACTGCAGAGACTATCTCGCCTCTACAATTTACTTCCCTCTCGAGCATCGGACCATCCAACGCCCGAGCAAGAGCGGATCATGGAGGAACTGGAGAGACAATCTCGTCTCCACGATTTGCTGCCCTCTGGAGCATCGGACTATCCAACACCTGAGCAAGAGCGGCGCAGGCGCGTATTTATGGAGGAGTGGGAGAGGAATTTGCGCCTCAACGGTTCAACTCCGCTTTCCCACAAGAGCGATCTGGATGACGGCCGCAGCAGCCCTTCTGCTACACAAACAGCAGGCCCGAAAACAAGGGAAATGGCATCTAGCGATTTGCTTTCCCGCAAGAGCGACATGGATGACGGCCGCAGCAGCCCTTCTGCCACACAAACAGCAGTCCCGAAGAAAACGAGGGAAATAGTCTCTGGCGATTTGCTTTCCCGCAAGAGCGATGACGGCCGCAGCAGCCCTTCTGCCACAAAAAGAGCAGTCCCGAAGAAAACGAGGGAAATGGCCTCTGGCGATTTGCTTTCCCGCAAGAGCGATCTGGATGACGGCCGCAGCAGCCCTTCTGCCACATGCACACAAACAGCAGGCCCGAAGAAAACAAGGGAAATGACATCCTCTGGCGATTATGATGATGCTCCAAAGCAAACCCAAAATGAAGATTCACCCAGCAACAAAGGACTGCCGGGGTGGTGGATGGGACTATCACGACGCACCCGCGTGGCCACCATATTGGTGTCGGGCTCCGCAGTCATCGGCGGCCTTGGCTGGAAGTTTTACCATAGCCGTCTCGGTGGGGAACTGTTCGCGGAGGCCGTGGCGGGCAGAGAGTCCTTGAAGTTGGTGGGTAGAGGGTTAATGGGGTTGAGCACGGCTGTGGCGAGGGGAGTGTGGGCGATGACGAAGCATTGTATACGGCATCCGAAGCTGTATACGGGTATTGGGCTGGTGTATGGTTTGTGGGTAAAGGAGAAACTATATATATTGGGGATATTGTTGGCGCTTGGAATAACGTTTCTTGAGTGGCGCTGGCGCCATAATAAGATGGACTTCCTAGTGTTAGGTATTCTTGTCGGGTTGAGATGGCTCGGGTACGGGCTATAAAAGAGAAACCGGGGTGTCTCCGGCGCGGAAATCGGCACATGTACCTAGTATATAAAGGTGGTAGTCTTAGGGCAACTGGGACGGGGGGTCTAACGGATAGGGTCTGGTGGTTTAATGTACATACCTTAGATCATGAGCGAGATTTCCCCTCTTGCTTTTAAGCATTTCTTCCCTAGGTATCCTTTCGAATACTACGGATCATAAAAAGGACCAACGACACAAAAACAGAGACCATCAGGCCGGCCGTTGAACGGCAAGGCAGCCTAACATCGTGACACATGACACACCAGACCACAACGGGCCCAAACAAACAGCACAGGTTCCAACAGCGCAAACGGACGGGAGCCTTGGTTCAAACGGAGGTCCAGTCGACAAGCTCCCGTCGTCATTGGCCTGCAGGAGTACGTACGTACGGCATGTATAAGAAATACAATCCCCGCCCTTGTTCGTTCCATTCATGCGTACCTTATTCATGTTTCCAAGTTTCAACAAGCTTCCTAAAAAAATCAGCCCACCAGCACAAGCCACCGCCCACCAGCATCACAACATTGGATCCCTTGAACCCCAGCCTCGAAAGCAAGCACTTGGAAGTTGGAACATCACAAGCCAACGAAGGAAAAAAAAAAAAAAAAAGAAAGCAAAAAAAGAAACCATGGAGAACAACAACCATTTATCCACCAAGGAGAAGGAGGCCCATCAACAAGCACCGCACACGGAGTCCGAGTCTGCATCGAAAGTTGACGTATTAGGTCCCTCGCACGGTGACGGCTACCTGACAGCCAACGACGCCGCACCGACACCGGTGGGGAGGGAGAGACTGCACATGGCCACTGGGCTCAAGGGCAAGATGATGCTCCCACCGACGTGGGGGATATGGCAATCTCCGAGGACATGGTGTCAGCTCCGAAAACTGAGAAGGCAGTGCAGTTCCTCCGTCTTTTGTGAAAGGGACTACCTTTCAGCAGGGGAATTTTGGCGAACCGGACGGGATGTTGGAGATGGCCGATAGTGATGACGGGTTGAGGACGACGATCGGGTTGGAGACGCCATGTAATTTGTGGGTGTCAGGCGCGGGTATAAACGAGATAAGAATGCCAGGGGATGGGATGAGGTGGCACTGAAAGAAACGTCAGCTGGTGAACGACTTGCTTGAAGTAACTCGCCCTGGAGATTTTGCTGTGCAGCGGCTTTCGCGCGGTTGCTTCGTACTTAAGGACGCGAACGCTGTTCAATGACTAGAATAGTACGTCTAAACCGCTGCAGTGAATCACAAGCATGAATCTCGACCTGTTTCCGTCCATGAAAGCCTGAAGTGGTTGGTGAGCGCAATCGCCGTCTGGCAGACTGACAGTCCGACAACACGGCAGGAAGCCAGGAATCACCATCCGACATCTCAAACAGCCGTCCCTTCCATCTAGCTGTCGCAGATCCCGCGATAACCACAGCAATAAGCAAACGCAGCAAGAAGACACAACCAAAGAGCAACTTCCGCACTCAAGATAAGAAAATCCTCGACCACGCACAGCGCAGGAACAATTGTCGTCTCCCACGCCTGCACCATAACATTAGCAGTCCTCGCAACCAAGTCAACGACCGTCTTGTCAGCCCCAAAATGAACAAAGCTCCATACCACCGCAGCCAGCAGCGTCGCCTGAACCAGGAGTACCACCAAGATTAGCGCACACGTTGCAAGCATCGATAACTGCCCTTTTCCCTCCCCCTGTCCTTCGGAAGGAGCAATACGGGCGTACTCATACGCCGGTCCCTCAACGCCTCCATGTCGTCTTTGAGCCCTGGTTAGTCCGACATGTACTAGCCTCCCTCCCCAGACTGCTGTAGTGTCGCGACCCGGGCCCAAGCCAGCCTGAGCACGAGAAGCCGCAATAGCTCGTGCAAAAGCACCGGGGCGAGCGCGTGCCTGCTCAGAAGAAATCCCAAAAAAGACAAAGTCGAACCGGAAGGGCAAGGCCAGCCGGGAGTACCATGTATGCTTTGGTCTTCTTCGTTCGAGCACAGTGACCCGGGCCCCCGCCTGGGCGGCTGCGGCGGCTGTAGCTGGATTCTGAATCCGGGAACGAGCCTGCCCTTGTGGCTTTGGTGTATAAGTTGCTGCAGCCGGATGGGATGACGATGATGGTAGGGTTCCATACAGGTATCCTGCTCTGGTTCCTCGTGAAATCTGCGAACCATGCGGGTTGGATGTGGTCGCTTGAGTCTGTAAACGGAGGAGGGATGACCGCTCGTTGTCCTGCAGCTGTGATACAGGACGGTGAGGTTGCTGCCCAACTTCTTCGGCAGCAGGCGTGGTGTACGAGGCTCGGTGAGCCACCATGAAGACGGAGGGGTTTGAGCCGTTGCCCTCTCTGATGATGGTAAGCCGTTGGCTGAAGACTTGATCCCGTAGGCGTCTCATTTCGGCCTCCCAGTAGTCCTCTGCGACGACAGTGGTGTCCGAGTCCGAGTCGTGTGCCGTTACTGGCTCGACGACATCCGGTAGCTGGGTCACTGGTTCCGGGACTACCCCAGAAACGACTACCGGTCTGATTTGAGGAGTCAATGGGGGCGTGGCTGTCTGTGTCATGGCCGGTTCGGGTTCCAGTTGTGGTGTCCCAGACGGACCAGTAACAACATCATCCGCCCGAAACCTAACAAAGTCCGTCAATACCTTGTAAGACTCCGGCGTGAGCACGAATTCCTTCTCTGTTTTCCACCAGTCATAGTTTCTCAACAGGGAAAAGACGACCCGGTGTTGTGTCTCTGTATTCACCCACGACTTCTTCCTCAGAACCGCACCCCCGCCAAGTTTCAGCACCACGTTCTTGCCTGGGTTGTCGGGATGAGCAGGCGATGGGTCAATGGGGAGGTAGTGCGCCCTCTTCCATCTTTCGTGGACGTATCGGTGCCGGGTTATCAGGTCTCTGCTGCCGAACGAGGTCACCTGTGACGCATCCGTTAGTCAGCGAAAAGGGTGGATAGAGGTATGAGTGTTGGGACAATGACGGATGGACTTACCATCAAAATGATAACCTCATTGTTTGGCAACGGTTTGGGGGAGAGCAAGACGACTGGGTGATCATGACACGCGTCTGGAAGTCCGCTTGGTGTGCTCAATTCGCCAAGTTTGGGCAGCCACATAATACGGCCACCGAGATCCGGGGGTTTCGTCACGGGCGTTTGGGTGGTCTGAGATCGTCGCTTTCTCTTGGCGCTACGGCGGGAGGATGGCATCTCGGGCAAGAATTGCTATCGATCGATTTGACAATTGCATGTGAAGCTGTCGACGTCAAGAGAATTCGGAGTCCACAACCTCGAGCCGTCATAGGAACAACTCGGGCATGAACGAACAACCATCACATAACAGCAGATAGCTTCCTGTTATGATTCCATCCGTTTGTGTCCCTCCTCGCACCCGTTGGCTGCCTGGCTGATATCCGTGTGGGGGAACGTGGCTTGCTGATGATGTGTGTCACCGTGGTGGCCCGTCGCACCGGCCCGTTCAAACACATACATGCAGCGCGGGTCCAATAAGGAATCATGGTCGTATAAGTGGTTGGGGTGATGCACTGTTTCGCATCTGGCATAGCCGACAGGGCTGTGAGGCAGACTGGTCAGTATTTTGGGCCAACCTAAGGTACCTAGGACATAATAATAATAATCTTATTCACGCTTGACTGTCCATGCTCATGAAGATCAAGGATGATCTCTCGTCGTTGAGTCGTTCGGTATGTAGCCGTCGTTCCGCTTCTCGTGCGCTGCCCGGTGCTAACCCCCGGTGAAGTACCAGGATTTGGCCAACCGTGTCACCAACCTTGAGGTGCTTCGTAGCCTCTCCGCTCCCACTATTACCCCCATAATGAGCTCCGATGATGGTAGTGTTGCCAGTCAGGATGCCAATTCCCACTTTTGATGCGCATTCGCTACGCTCCCGCTACTCGTCTCTTCGGTTGTGGTTGGGTGATTTGGTGTTATGGTGGTTTCATAGGGGCGTTCGGTGGAGGTTGGGATAGAACTATTCGAGATGCTGCGCCGCTGCTTGGGTTTCTGTCGGTCCCTCGTCCTTCGGTTGCCGATACCTAGGACATGCCAAAGGATGTAAACGATGATCGGCTGAAAGCCCGCCACAAAGCACTTCTCGAGGGGCTGGATCCTAAACGGGGTGATGGCCCTATTGAGTTCTGGCGGCCTGGTGGCCTCAGTGGCTGAATATCGCCGCGTACAGGTCCTTCTGGAGGGAACGGGACCGGGACCGGGCCCGGGCGATCTCCTAGAATCCATTATTCTATTGGACTCTGATGAGGTACTGGTTCTGGTGGCTGAATGTCGCCGCGTGCGGGTCTTTCTAGGGAGGCTAGTCCCGGGATCCGACTGGAGGTTCTATTGAATTTCGGCTGGGAATACCTTGTGTCCGGCTGATATTACCGGCTGTCGTGGATAAAACTTTTAATGCCCTTTCAAAGTATATGATAGTGAAGGGCGAGGTTGGAGGTGATAGTTACGACAGGACACGGGATTGGAACGAGCCGAAAGTTGGTGATGTGATGTATGCGATAAATTGTGAGATTTGAAGTAGAAGAAAGACAATGTCAATGGCGCTGTAGTGCGCGATGAACCTCAAGATAAACCCAAGAGCGCGCGAGCGATAGGTTAACTCCCTGTGATAACCTTCCAGGTTGTCATAAGATGGGTCCTGAGCGAGGAAGATGACCCATCTTGTTGAGCAGAGAAACCTTCAGTCCTTTGTTAATTGAGGGGTTCGAGGGAGGTGTTCGGGAACTAAGGACGCAAAACTTACTACCGCACTTTTACTAGCCGACCACGCTGGTGCGTTGGCGATGCCGCAATGGGAGTGATAGCTCTCGAGTCGCTTTGGACGGTATTCCCCGAAGTCTCAATCCCATGCCGCTGCATATCTTGCGTTGGAGCGTCAGCAGTGGCAGCGACAGCGCCTGGATCAAGTGTCGCCATAGGAAGAACCTCTGGAGGTGCCGAACAAGCGGTTTCTGGCTAATGGTCGTAGACAGGTCTGTGAAAGACGAAGGTACAGAAATCGTAGCTGGAACTTTGTATGTCAGCAACCCAAGAGCGTCGGCAGAGGTAGAGGTAGTGAAGGTGCTAAAGCCACCTTGGACATTATCCCCGGGGGTCTCGGTCTCGGTGGGCCCTGGACGTCGCCAATTATCCAATAATTCAGGTCTTTTCCGATCATGGCGCATCATTACATCGATGGACGTTGACTGCCCAACCCATGGTCCCGATGTTTTTATCAACTTTATCCTTTCATCCTTGCTCTTCTGCTCCTTTGCCTTCTCCCGCTTATTTCTCTCAACCTTGGCTAGCGCGGAAGGCACCTTATCCCGAAGATGGATAATCAAGCGACAATAAGATTGATTATCTAGGGTCGGGGCTTTGTGTCCCGTCCACTTCCGCCACACATCGAGGCACTTATAGGGGACCGAGTATGATGTGCCCATATTGACCCAGGAATGTTTGAAAAGGTTCTCCTGGCCATCATATACGACGAGGTATAAAGTGATCGTGTGTCGCATGACATTCGTATGTATGGGCGCGGGATAGATTGGCGCGTACAGAGACGCCCCGACAGAGCCGCCATGTCTCTTCTCCAGGCCTTGTTCGCCAAAGGTCGTCATCTGAGTAACAGGACTCGGATTAACAACATAATTAAGAGATGTAAATAATGTAGAAATGAACGACTCACTAGCAGAATATCAACCATGTCATTTTCAGTCCCATTCACGTGCGCGGATATGATAACGACCGGATGATTGAACAGCCTATCGTCCATATTTTCCAGGGCCGACATGTACTGAGGAGGGATATTTTATTTGGGCGGCAAACACATGATCTTGCCTCCGACAAAATAGCCCTCCACCAGCGCAGCGTCCTGCTCCATTGCTTAAGCGGACGCTCGGCCTGGAACTATATATGAGGTACTGGTTATGGATCCAGACTTGCAAAACCATGTATAGCTTGATCTCTTGCAAGCGGATTGCGCCGGGTGGTGCCGCAATCCTCCAGAGTGAAAGGCCTCTTTGGTATGGGCTTCGATATGACTGAAAGAACGCCGTCGGTCGTTAGCACAAAGTCAGCACATCTTCGAACATCAGGGCCAACATTACCGGTCCAGGATATGGTAGGTATTGGCAGCTGACGCCCACATGGTCACCCGGGCCGGTTGACTGACGGCAAATCGGCCGCTGGGGATGGCCCCTGGAGTCGCCGAAAACCAGACTGTCACCTAGAAAAAGGAGAAGTGGACGCCGCGAGCAAAGGGATGTTGCGAGCAGAACAATGTGTCGAGGATCCTCGGCTTGTCGGCTCGTGCTGTCAACGAGAAACGGGTCTCAAGAACACTCCAATGTCGGTCACCGGGGAAGCTGATCGGTATGGCACAAGGAATCCAACTGGTCTGATGCCCGCTGCTGGTTGAAATGTCCCAATGGTTCCAAAAGGAGAGGGGTTATCCATATAGGTGCCAACCCCTAACATGGTTGCCGTGACAAGTGACTGATGTATAGGGAATGATGACTGTTCACACATCGTGCCATTCGTGCATCTCTGTAAGTTGACTTGCTGCATCTCACGACGATGCAGTGCCTTACAGAACCCATTGCAGGGCACAAAAGGGGGCGCAGCCGCAACCTACCAGCTTATGAAGGCATCGACACATGTTGCCCGGGCAACTGGAAGCTTAACGCCGAGAGAAGCCATTATCCGGGATATATATCTTGAGAAGTCAGTTAGCTCGCGCTCATAGAGCATGTTGTAGAGATTAGCCCTCCACTTACGCAGCATCTGGTGTACCGAATAACAACGGGCGCGGAATTGGTAGTGCGAAGATGAAGGAGGCTGAGCCCCCGCATATCATGAAATTGAGGTTCGGTCAGAAGACCGAATGTCTTGTCTGCTGGGTGCGTTTGGCGGCCGTCGAAGAGCATAGCATGTACGTGGTTGTCAGCCACCTTTAACCCTGCATTCCCGAACCTCGATTTCAAGGACAGATAACCTATGGGGTACAAAGTACCTCCAACAAGTACAACTTGCACATGAATTTCGACGTTAACACAGATCGATGTGTCCGGGTTACTCGAGTTGCAGGTCCAGCTCAAGGCGGTGATGTTTGATGGCGGACGTGTTTCTGCGAAAACGAGAAGAAGCGTGACATGCTGCACTGATGTCAAGGAAAAGAGACTGTAGCCAGTGGAATTGGAATTGATTGGATTGGAAGAAGACGATGATGGGGAGGAAAACCAGAACCTCCAAAGGCCTGGGGAGGCCGACTTTAAATACAGGAAAACCATCCAGAATCTTCCTTCCTATTAGGCTTGTGCAAGTCACTGACTTCCTCATCCAAATCTACAGTTTCCTCATAAATCTCATCTTCCTTCCTAACTTCAGTAGGCCCCTTCTTTCTATATAGATGATACTTTCCTTCTAGAGGCTATCGCGGGGTAGGTGCCCATGGCTCCGCAAGTCAGGTGCAGGTCCTGCAAGTCAGGTGCAGGCCAGGTGCCCTGACAACTGAGGTGCTAGCCCTCTCGTCGCCCACCAACCTACAGAACTCAATCTCCTCTTACCAACTCAAAGGTGGAAGGGGCGATCTGAGAACTGACTATGCCGCTGAGAGCCGGTAATCTCCGGCACCCTGGCAGTCACCAACGACCATCAGACTCCATAGCAGCTGGCAAGCTTGCTGAAGTTGTGTCTCTCTCCTTCCAGAATCTCGGCTCCATCACATGGAGAAGCATGCTGGCGTGCACGGCATCTGTCTCGTGATGCTCACACGCCGTACCGGTCTCTCCTGCCCAAACAATCTTGTTGCGTGTTGCGTGCACATCGAGAAATTGCATCATTCCCTAGGTAGAGGTAAGTTTGCTTCAGAGTCGTGATCAAGTACATGCAGAATAACCACCTCCACCAAGCGTCGGTACATCTTCACATGGGCTCAACCGGTAGAGGTAGGCAGCCACGTGGCAGCTTTGCCCAGTTTGTTCTCGGCATCCGTCTCTGACCTTGCATCGACGGTACATGTCGCAACCGTCCGTCCCTATCTCTAACATCGTACGAGGACGAGGGTGTTAGTCATCACGATGGCCGCAGCGACGGGTTCGACACCACTTGAACACTGCCAGGAATGTCTTACACTGCATGTTCCTTGTAAGCCATTCCAACCGGCCCGTCAGGAAGCTGGGCCGTTGGAGGACAGACCGTTGGAGGGCAGACAGTGGAAAGATGAACCCTCCAAGCATGTACCCTCCAAAAAATGAACACTACGACGACATACGCTGTGAAGACGAGCCCTGCGAGGACGAACCCTTAGTTCTAGAACACAAATCTTGAGAAGCCAAACCATCAGACAATGAAGACATCAACGCTCCCTGTTGCTGACGGTCCACTAGACAAGATCATAATCGAATGTCCAAAGATCCATTGACGTTCGGGGTTGTTGAGGTGTCCTGGCTTCCAATCGAGGTTGATCTTGGCCCATTGAGGCAAGTACTTGACCTTGCCGCTGTGTTCTTCGAGGTCGAGCTTTATCGTGTTTCGCAGGACGTCGTCGTAGGTTGGGGGAGTTAGGTCATCGTGATGGTTGTGGCGAGACTCATCAAGCACAGAATTTGCGGTAGGTACCCGATCACGGAGATCAAACACCGACATAACTTATACGTTAATGCTGGAAAGTTTGTTAACGCGGTTCTCGTGACAGGAGGGTGTGCAAAACTTTACAACAAAACAACGGGATAACCACACCCAAAGGGGAAAATTAGAGAGCATGTATGAAATGGGTAAATTGCATCGGGTTGATACCAGCTTCTTGCATGAAAATTGGTGGTACGTTGGTTGAGTTGCGAAGAGTACCCTAACGAACTTTCCAGTATTGATGTGTATATGCCTCGAGTTCAAGCCATCTTTATGGCGCTGTCCAGCTTAGAGACGACAGATGTTGAGTACAGCAGATGAGCGTAGGATGCTTGAAGATGAACAGACCATGGATAGTCCATGTGCCACACAACGAAGTCACAGCACGGAAAGTCTGGAGTATTTGGTGTCACTCAGGCGCGGGAAGTGGTGCTAGCCTTGTCGACATAGCCTCCTTGCCCGGCCGACGGCATTGGTGAGCCCAAAGGCATCGGGTGTTGTATTGATGAGACATCACATGAAGATACCTTAGTCTACCATGCGACACTCTTGAGGCCACGACACTTGAACCCATGAGAATGGGTGAAGCCCATGTTGTTGTTCTTCTCTCATCAATAAACGCATTCACCGACCCATCGTGATGCAGATTGATCACACCTGTGTGGTTCAAAACCACTGCTTCATTGATGGTCGGAACGTCATGTAAACCAGACCTATAATGTAGGTCATGGTCTTATGCTGGTTGATGATGGGAAGCTAGAGGTAGACACCGGTCAGTTGAATCTTTCATCGAAGGCAGATAGAACGTATAACGAACTAACCCATATTGGTTAAGTAGATCCTGAAGCTGCCGTGTTGGACGGGCTTGGTCCTCGGATGTCACGAGACTTGGGGGAATGGCGATGGTGGTGCCAACACGAATCCTTTTCATGTTTTATCAACAAGTTCACCTTGTATCATTGCTTCTACCCCTCAACACAGTACTCATTCTGCTCCATGGCACCGGTCTTCATTGGTAACCACGTCAATCCCCCAAATTCACGTTCACACACAAAGTTGTGGGAAAGAAAAGAGACAAGCAACGGGAATGGCAACTAGAATTCCTCGTTCGTACATTTTCTTTTTCCACCGTCCAAAAAAGCCATTGCTCCCTCGAGTTAACTAGAGTCACTACCTGCCGTGCACGAGACTTAAAAGTACATCTGCCTTCACGGCAAGAAGGCAGTAGCACCAGGTACCCCGATGCTCCTGTTAGCAAAGCTAGAGAATTTCTCAAATAGGGCATTTTGGACGGTTAAAAAGAGAAGTGACGACCCTCGGCAAGGCGCGAGATGGTACTTGCACGCGTTGGTCTGCCACATCGAACTTGACCAACTTTGGGTTCAAACCGGGTCCGAAGAGTCGGCGGTAGTACTGCAGAAGCGCGCTTTTTGAATAGCAGGAGCTGTCATGCTTTGGTGTACAGCAAGAGGACATGAAGCAACCGTGATGTCGCTGTCACCTGTTAGTGCTGCATCCAGTCGAGGTAGCTAGTTCCGGTCGGGACCAGATTCGGAGTGTCGTCGCTGCCGTCCGTTCATGGGTCAAATGTATGCATGTCGAACTGTTTCGGTAGGGATGCCAATGACCTGGCAATGTCTGACAGTCTCGATGTGAAGTTGTGACGGGGACGAGGTTGACGTTGCATGCCAATTGAGCCGCTGAAGTCACCAGCATCCTAGGGTTAGGGGACACCGTGATGACGGCAGAGTGGACCATCCCCGCTGGCGCTCCACTGCCCGTGGCTCCACTAAGAGTGGGGCGACCAAGACAGGGACCAGGCCTCTGGTCATATTGCCAGCCGCGACCGCCAAAAATTTCTGAGTGGAGAGCAACCGCAGCAATTGGGAAGTTTCGAATGGAGGGACCTACGCTCCGAACCTCGACCATCTCTGCCTTGCATCTCCAATCCGCGATAAACAATTCTGTATTTGCTTCCAGATCGGCCACCACATCCCACCACAACCACGATCCGGTTTTCCTCCTAATTCACATACAACCTACATCCAATCGAACGAGACACAAACACACACAAAACCACAACCATGGGCATGTCAAAGCGCAAAGAAGGCCCCAGCAGCAAGGGCAAGCCGGTCCGCCCGTCCAAGAAGCAGAAAGCCCAAGCATTGGCCGCCTACCACAGTAGTTCAGAGGAGGAGGAGGAGGAGTCCGACAACGAAAGCGTCGGAAAGGGCACCGGTGCCAATGCCACCATTCCCGGGCACCTCCTCGACTCCGACGACGAAGACCTAGACAACCTCTTGGCCGACGATGGCGCCTCCACAGACAACTTTGACTCTGATTCCGAAGCCCAACAGTCCGACTCCGAGACCGAACAGTCATCAAAGAAGCAGAAGTCCAAGCAGTCCAAGTCTACACTACAAAAACCCAAAAAGTTCATCGCCAAAGACGCCCCAGATTCCTCAGACGACGACGACTCTTTAGATGGCGGTGCCTCGGACCTAGGCTCCGACGACCTCGACGACGACGATGAATTTGACCTCGACGGCTCCGATGCCGACAACAGCAAGAACAACACGAAATCCAAGCGCAACGACCCCGAAGCCTTTGCCACCTCCATCACAAAGATGCTCTCCTCCAAGCTTCCCGCCTCTCGGCGTGCGGACCCCATCGTCGCGCGTTCATCCGAGTCCGCCGCAGCCGCCAAGTCGCTCGTGGACGCCGCTCTCGAAGCCAAAGCGCGCAAGAGGCTGCGCGAGCAGAAGCGCCTGGCCTTTGAAAAGGGTCGTGTGCGCGACGTTTTGGTTCCTAGCAAGACCAGAACCCTAAACATCCAGACGGGCGAGATCGAGGAGATTCCTGATGGTAAAGAGGGCGAGCAGACAACGGGGCAGATTCTGGAGACGGAACGCCGGCTGAGGAAGACGGCGCAGAGGGGTGTGGTTAAGCTTTTCAATGCGGTTAGGGCGGCGCAGGTTAAAGCCATGCAGGCGGAGAGGGAGGCGAGACAGGAGGGCATTGTGGGTGTCAAGAGGAGGGAGGAGAAGGTTACGGAGATGAGCAGGAAGGGGTTCTTGGATTTGATTGCGAGCGGTGGTGGGGGGTTGAAGAAAGGGGGATTGGAGGAGGCGTAAGAGGTGTCTGGAGTGATGGAACTGTACGAAAGGCGGAGGGCACTCTGGTGTAGAGTGGTGATTTTCGTTTTCATGTTTGCACATTGTAAAAGGCCTGGCCTATTTCTTATATACAATCCCCTGCCCTTGATTTCGGGCAAGTAGTTGAACGATATATAAGCTCCATACCGACGTGTGAAAGGTGGAACATGTCTCGCAAATCCATATTCTCCATGGCACCATATCTCCAAAGGCATCAAAACCTCATCTGACCAAAACGCACACTCCTTGATAATGCTAACATGGGCACCAGTTGAACCCATCTACAAGCCTCCTCGGATAATACCACATAGCTGAACGCCATCGCCGCCTGCAAGACCAGAGACAGATGGAAAACGGACCGGATCTAGTATGTTGTGCCAAATGTATTGCACTAGATCCTTCTTCTTCTTCCCCTCAACCCTATCGCACAAGTCGTCTCGTCTCGTCTTGTCTCTTCCCACCTTTTCCGCCTTGGGGGGGGGGGGGGGGGGGGGC